>CAUZXS010004042.1:15000-128953 GCA_963585895.1 Sepioteuthis lessoniana | reverse complement strand
ATAATGTCTTTAATTTGACAAAGTCTCCAGTAATTTCATCTCCAAAACATCCCCAAACTGTCAAACTTAGCAGTTGGTACAATGCAATTTTTGCTCATTCGTTTAGGAGTTCTATAGAAAACACTCTTCGTTTGATCCCAAAAACTCAAATTTTAACTTATCAGTCCCTTGGACATTTGTCAAAACTCCGAAAGTCGAATCCTTGATAACAGATAATGGATGTTGGTGTAAATGATTAATACATCAGTTATTAAAATGGCCGTTATTCTTCTGTCATCTCGCTAAGCATGATCGAGTGTTTATGATCTACAGAAGAGATTACTCAGATGCTCCAAAAACTTTTTCTATGAACAATACTTACGTTCTAAGATATTCTTTGCAGAGACAACAAAAATAAGAAGGAAAACATCTAAATGGACGCTTTAGAGGACAAACCGACGACGTTGCGAATGAAAGGATAAGGACATGACTATTCCAAAGACATCTAAAGAGAAAAAATGAGTCGCTTTTAAAATCAGCCCAGAACAAAGCCATTTGAACTAATTGCATCAAATCTAAAGTATCAAAAGAATATTAAGTGTATGTATTTAATCAACCCCTCCCCTCGGGTAGAATTTGACACAAGATCAACTTTTCAGCAGATGACAAGTAGTTTAAATTTAAAGTTTTCCTTCTCCCAGATTACTTACCTAGTTTGCTCTGCTACTTACCCATAGATAGGCGTGAAGAGAGGAAGCCACGCCTTTTATAAGAATATTACTGAGAAGGGAAATGCAATAAAATTCATCCAGAATCTTAATTAGAACGTCGAGTCCTTTTCTTTGAATGACAACTGTTACAGCATGTGCATCTTATTGGAGAAAAAAAAGTCGGCTATTGCATAGAAAGTTATAAGACATTCAACTACCTAATAAGTGAATACATCAAAGTTCCACAGAAGGGTCGAAATTGTAAGTACTTCTTAATTACACTGGGATGGGAAAGAAGATCTACTTGGAACTGTGCAAACGATTATACATAGAGACATATGCTACTAGCACAGACAAGAATTTGTCTTGGAAAATGACATTCAACATTTTCTGGAATTTTGAGATGGAAAATGTATAACGCAGTTCCTGGGTCTTGTGTTAGATAACAAGCAGTTTGTCGATTTTGCCGTTCCCGACGATGGTAGAGTGAAAGGAAAGGAACATAAACAAAATAAAAACTAAGAAAATAGTGAGATTTAACCAAAGAACTCTAAAAGCTTTGGTGAATGAACATGAGGTTTTATAACAAGAATAGCATGAACCTGTAAAAAATATCTGAATGTCTAAAAAAGAGACTGGGATAATTCGAAATCCGTAAAAGAAGAATTGATATTGTTCAGACAATAGAATTATTTAGATCGTCAAATAAGAAGAGTTCTGTGAAGTTAAAAGACTTCTTCTCGTTCAAACTTCATTGAAGACTATTATCTCATTTTAAGGGAAAATAAACATAAAATAAAATAGCACTAATATTTCTTCGTTATTATGAATTTAACTTACTTAAAAAAAATGAATCACTTAATTTTTACTTTCTTTGTAAATATTTGCTTTTATATCCTATAATTTCTTTTAATTATTTGTTTCTTTGTAAAATCCTGAAATTAACAGCTTCTTAATTTGTAAATTATTTCTTTCGGTTTTTTGTTTATTTGTTTCTTTTTTTGTAATCATTTGTTATTCTTTATTTCTATTGTTTGTCAATTCATTCTTCGAGTCGCTTTTATTGTCATTGTAAACTTTTATGACTAATTATACCTTTCTTGCTATGTTTACTGCAACTTATTCTTTCTTTTTCATTGTCATCAATACTGCAATCGTCCTCTTCTTTTCCTTCTTTGTACAATCTCCTCCTCCATCTCATCTTTATCATCATCTTTAACTTTTCAAAACACTTATTTCGTTTTCTTTGTGCATATTTTTCCAAAACACTTTCTCTTTCTTCCATAACTTTTATTTATTTATCGTATTAAATCAGTTTTTCTTTTTTCTTCTATTTCTTTTCATAAACATAATAATCAGCATTGCATTCATTATCAGTCATTTTCTTGAGAAACAGTTCTTCCATGTTATCATCGAGCTTTTCAATGTTTTTTTTCTATTTTTTAAACAATCTTTTTCGTCTTTAGTCAACAATTTTTATAACGTAACCTTTTGTCATTCAGGTTCTGGTCAGGACAAAATCTTTTCATTGACTTTCTTACAGCTTGAGGTATTCAAACAAACTAAGCTTGATTGAAATATTTCACTTCCTTAGAATTTTCAATTTCGATTATTTTCATGTCGTTCCCAGAAATACGACTGTCACTGGCTTTCTCTATTTGCTCAGCTTACAAAAAGATAACTACCTTGTCAGCCAAAACCCAAATACAACTTTTAATTTCACTTAAAAATAAAAAAGAAGAAGAAAAATCAATGCAATTAAGTTATGAATAGAATTGGGACGTCTTACATTCTATACAATTTATAACAAGAAAGAATAAAGATTGTCAAATTGTAAAGAAGGAACAAATGTTTCTGTTTATCTTTATATCTCAATTTTTCATTAGTAACCAATCTCAGACTTTCTGAACATTCCTTTTACTATTCACGTAATTTCCAACTTCATCTATCTATCTATCTATCTATCTATCTATACACATATATCACAATTTGTTGTGGCTGCTAATCTAAGGCAACGAACAAACAGTCCAAATCAAAAACAATATTAAAAGATAAGCTTTCGAACCCATACTATTAAGAATACGAAACATGGTATAACGAAAACAAAACTGACATCGCCATTCGGGAATGTTTTACTCTCCGTAAAATATGTGCCCCCAAAACAAAAAAAAATCGGGTGTAGAGTAAATAAGCTGTTTCTGGAAAATGTAGATATTGGGAGTCGCCAAACTAAGCTTGGATAAGTTCATAATTTTCTATAATTACTTAATAATTTTCTATAATCTTTTCATAACTTTCTATAATCTTTTCGTTGTCCCTCTTAAAAAATAAAGTCTATTTGGCTGTGTTCATCTGCTCTCTGATGTCACGATTTAAACTGGGTTACGTGCTACCAAGAGGATAGAACTACCCTTGATCTCATATCTGTTTTATACATAAATTTTAGAGCTTCATAAATCATGTGCTTTGCTTCACCTAATTGCCTAAAATTCACAGTGATTTTCTTCCAGCGAAACATAGTGTTCTGTAGATGTTCACTCATGAATAAAAATAGGAAAACGTATCCCTTAAATAAGTTTAGTGGTATTGGCGTAACTCATGAATCTTGGACACGAATAACAAATCTCGTGTTATTCATTTGAATATGTTTTTCACTTCCCTCAAAATTATCATTCGTCACAATATGACTAATAGAATGATGCTTTAAGGTAATGTTTCAAAAATAAAATTTTTGTACTCGTGAAGATTTAGATATTGTCCTATATCTATTTCCAACTTTGAAGAAATTTTGAATAAAGATGACAATCTTTAATTGGAATCATTTTGAGATGAGGCTTCTTAATCTGAGAATTAATTCTTATTTATTGCGGACTTTTTTGTCCTCATCTTGGTAGTTTTTGTGTTGTTTTTTTTTCTTTCACTACGTTTCGGCCAAATTTCACCTCTGGCCTTCTTCAGGTAATTTACCGCGACCTCGGATAGCAATGCTGAGTCTTGTACCCGTATCCCCAGTAATTACTGCCTTCCACAAAACAAAAACTACCAAGATGAAGACAAAAAAGTCCGCAATAAATAAAAATTAATTCTCAGATTAAAAAGCCTCATCTCAAAATTATTCCAATTAAAGGCAAGTACAAAAAATCGGTACGGACCCGACTCTGGAAGACCAGATAAGGATTTATAAGACCAAAACATACATCCTTGATCGCTCTTTGGGGCCCGTGGCGCAGCAGATAGAGGCGGTAAGTTTCTACGGTTCCAGGTGAGCATTGTCAGAAGATAGCGATTTCAAATCCTACCCAAGCCGGCCAGAGGTTTACTTGGTCAAAAACGTGGTGCGATAGACAACAACTATGGAAGGCAGTAATTACTGGAGATACGGTTACAAGACTCAGCATTGCTATCCGAGGTCGCGGTAAATTACCTGAAGAAGGCCAGAGGTGAAATTTGGCCGAAACGTAGTAAAAGAAGAAAAAACAACACAAAAACTACCAAGATGAGGACAAAAAAGTCCGCAATAAATAAAAATTAATTCTCAAAGATGACAATATTCATGATCAAGACTATATATGATAGAATTCAGAGTATACATACACGTGTATATATATATATATATATATATATATATATATATATATATATATATATATTGATTGATTGATTGATTAGTTCCCTGGTACTCTCGGCCCGATCTTGAGCGTTTATTGTTTATACTTATTACAAAGTTTTAATGTACATGCAAAGGTTATATCACTTTTGCTAAATACATATCTCTGGTGATGGTCCAAAATTGGAGAGAAAATACCCGGGAACCAATTATGGAAAATGTTATTAACTAATTCTCACCGGATATCGTAAACCTGACGCGGCAACTTGAAAGGATAAACACAAAAAATATTGATAAAAATGTTTAATTGTTTTATCAAAAATGTATTAATGAAGAAATGATGCCCAAATAAACACACACACACACACACACACACACACACACATATATATATAGTTAAAATATTGGTCAACTATTAAAAACAAGTTTTTTTAACCTAATTACGCTTAAAATCAGTCATCAGAAGTGTCTAGTTTAACTGCCAGTTTGATGACCATGTGGATCAGTAAGTAAACATAAAATTATCGTTTTTAATCGCTGCCGAATATATTGATTTTAGAGTTATTCTATTCTGCGTATTGAACACTATCAAAAAGACAACGTAATTTTTGTTTTAAATATCACTAATGATATATATATATATATATATATATACAACAATCTTGTTGCCACTGAGTGTGCAATCGTCATTTGCAGAGAGGGACATTTTTCTATTTCACAATTATTTGTTACTAATAAAACTGAGTAACGGGCTCATGTGCTCAATGTGAACATAATCTAAATATCTTGAGCTTTAAATTCACAGGGCACTTGTCATTTACTTACATTATATATATATATATATATATATATGTGTGTGTGTGTGTGTGTGTGTGTTTGTTTGTTTGTTTGAGTCTGTGTGTGCGTGTGTGTGTGTGTGTGTTAGTTTGTTTGAGTCTCTGTGTGTGTGTGAGTGTGACTCATGCGGAAAATATTTCAGAAAGCTATCATAGATTAGTAATAAAAGCTCAGCTTCTTTTTTTGAAACGCCCCGTGTTTGTACGTGAGCATAGATGTATGTGTCTATTTTTGTCTATTGGGTTGTGAGGGAAAGAGAAAAACAGAGATGCCATAATTAAGATAAGCCTTTCCATTGCATTAAATTTTCGTAAGTCCATTTTGCCCTAAATACACAATGGAATTTTTTTTATTTTTGTGTTTTTTCATTTAATGACAACTAAAAACGAAATAAATGAAATCGTCACAGTATTCCAATAAGCCTAATGTAAAGTGGGTTACCTTGAGTTAATTCTCATCCCACCAAGAAAATTCCAAGAAACAACTACCTTAAAAGGTGTCTGGGTAAAAGAGAAGGAATAAAGAAGTAAAACGCATCAGCAACCCTCTGTTCACTTGGGTTGATGTCCTGCTCCGATAAAAAGAATTAGACAAATGATTCAGATGCCAAAGTATGATATTCGGAATAATAAAATTGTTCTTTCTATATATATATATATATATATATATATAAAACAATTTTCCCAACTTTATGCAAAATTATTATCATTGCATTTTTTAAAAATTAGGATTTTAAACACCATAAACAATGTTAAACAGTAACTTTAAACAATATTTCGAACCAAGGATTTTATACACAATAAGCAAATGACTTGAAACACAATAAACCAACAATCCGATCTCACAGAATCTACAATTGATAACATTATATGAGCGCTACAAAACAGATACTTGGCTAGTGAACTAGAATTAAAATACCATGATACCGGTAATGGTTGAACATTTTTCACATCTGTGTGGAAAAACTCAGTTAATGCCGCCATAGGTACCACAAGAATGCTTCTCAGTCCTTATTTCTTAAAATTACTAAACGAAATCGAAAGAACTCAACTATGTGTGCTGCATTTAACGGAAAATCTGCTCAACGAATGTCTCTTGCTACAGTCCCACTAGGAATGAATCGGTTATCACACTCTTCTACGACCGGTTTTATTCCCTAGCCAAACACATTACCAAACACACTGTTCTAATCATCAATAAAGATATGAATGCTCAACTAGGCAAAGAGGAAAATAATAAATTTTCTTTGCACAACTTGCCAAATATAAATGGCGAATATCTAGTAGTATAAAAGTATAAAAAGTATAAAAAAAAACAGAGGGAAAGCTATAAACCTATATCAACCCAAATTATACTGATGAATACCTAAATTATTGATACATAAACAAGAAGTAGATAAATAGTACTCTGAATTGTAAGGCATACTCCTCTTATGAAGGAGTGTCTTCCGATTGCAGAATCATCTCGGCAAAGATTCGCCTGAGTTGATGCAGAAAAAAAAAACAACTATCAAAATTACATATTATGACTAGCAGGCAGTAAATATACGATAACTGTAAAAAACAAATTTAATATTCTTCAGTATATATCTGAAACACGATCTCGAAAGAATATGAAAACTTTCTTACCGCTCACATGGAACTTGAAGCCGACTACATAATAACCTAAACAAAAGTCAAAAGTAGAATCCGATGCGAATTAATTTTAGTTAAAAAGAAACCAGATAACGTGTGTGTATTGATTGATTGATTTATCCAAAGATATAAGTTCTACACAAGACATCGGATTTCTTTTGTTCATCAATGCTGTTTATTAGTATAAAAAAACGATTGAGATTGAATTTTGCACAACGGTGTTTGGACTGTCCAATGAATTTAATGCCATCGTATTATTAAAACTATCATCACTGAATTAACATTTCCATGACTGAAATTCAGTACATTGATTTGTCACATAAATTTGAGAGAAATGCTATTTCTGTTCATGTTTAGGATATGTCGAGTCATCTGGTAAGTTACATCAAATCTTTCATTATTGAATAAATGGTTCATTGATGAAAAGTTTTGAAAGAAAGAGAAGGTTAAAACAAAAGACTGCGTTTAATCTGACATTGCATAAATGTGAGGGGCAATCAAAAAAGCCTGTGATATTGCCGGACCGCTCGCGGTAAGGATGCCATATATGACCTAAGTATCATTTTCATAGGAAATCAATCTCACTCTCTCTCTCTCTCTCTCTCTCTATATATATATATATATATATATATATTTGTGTGTGTGTGTGTGTGTGTGTGTGTGTGTGTGTGAGAGAGAGAGAGAGAGAGAGAGAGAGTATATATATATATATATATATATATATATATATAGCCCTGACTATTCGGTCAAGTTCATCAAACACCTGCTCAATGGGATTTAAGTCTACTGACGGCGGTAACAAAAACATCAATTGAAGAATGTGCTATTCCTCTCTGCTTTCAATGTAACTTTGGCAGAGTTTACAGGAATGATTTGGGTCATTATTTTGAGTAAGTACAAATCCTAGGGCCATAAGCCACATTCCAGATGGAATTGCGTGATGCACCAGTATGCTGTAATAGCTGGTATGATTCAATTTACCCTTCACCTGGTGTAAATCTCCAACTTTGCAATTCAACTCCCCTATTCACCATAACAGAGCCTATTCTGCCATGCTTTACGCTTGGTGTGACATTCGAGGTTGTAGCTCTTTCACCAACCCCTTCGCTGCACTTAGACTTCCAAATTTAAAACTTTGATTCGTCAGTCCACTGCTCTGCTATTCATCTTTGTGTGCCTTGGCCCACTGGAGCGTTTGAGATTGTTTTGTTTCCTCAACAGCGGTTTCTTGAAAGCAATTCGGTCATATAGGCCAGCTTCACTGAGTATTCTCCTCATCGAGGATGTTGACATATCTTTTCGTGACATTTGTTCAGTTGTGCAGTGACGTTTCGAGCAGTCAGCCTTTTGTCACACATGCTAGTGAGTAATAATATTGCCCTCTCTTCAGCTGTGATTTTTTGGTCTAGAGCACTTCTTTCTGTCTCGTTTTGTCCAGTTTCTTGATGTCTCCAAGTAGTATAATCTTTTGTAGTTCTGAAAATTTCTATTATTTGTACAAAAGAAGAAAAAAAACATTTTTTTCAAAAAATATCTGGTTATACTAGGGTCAAAGTTACTAAGGAAGACTAGTATTTAGTATGAAAAACAAAACCATTGTGGTGCGTAACTTATTTCATCAAAAAAGAAATAACATAACAGTTTTTAGGGTGATCAAATACTTTTTGTATATATGTATATTAATATATAAAAACTCTCTCATTTATATATATATATATATATCGTTTTATATATATATATATATATATATATATATATATATATATATATATATATATATATATATATATATACATGCATGTGTGCGTGTGTGTACATCTGTATATTGCTTTTTATCTGACTTGTCAAACGTTATATGCCTATCGGCATTACTTAAATATTTATTTCTCAATCTCAGCTTATTCATATCTATCATTCTGGCTTGTCTCGTATTTGATATAAAGATGATATACAAAGTAAAAAAAATAAATAGCAGTATGATGGTAATTACTTATATGTTGATCAGAAATTTTCTAAGAATAATAAATCCCAATACGTGTTTTTGCGTGCATTGTCAAAAGAAAAGATTTGGTTTAAAATCAGATACGCATGAAAAATAAATGTTATTTCCTCATTAAGCTATCCTTCAATTTTTGACTATTACTTTCTCAGTTGCCAAAATGAAATATGGGAAACCAATGCAAAGTAGAGACTAAAGTGCTGGAAAATTTGCACTGGTCGTCGAAAACGCTGTTCTACTCTAATCACCCGAAAAGTAAGAGACGCCCAATAGTTGTACAAGTGACAGTTTTTTACTCAATTAGCAATCATTACGTTGGTGCACCGTAGATTAAGTCTTTTTATGTCTCCTTTTTTTTTTTTTTTTAATCTGAGCCCTCCTATATATATATATATATATATATATATATATATATATATATATATATATATATATATTTCTGTTACTAAGAGCTTCGACCAGCAATCAAAGATGATAACTTACAACAGTTGTCTTTCTTATTGCTTCCTAATTATTTGCAGAGAAACTACTCAATCACTTGCTATTCAGCACGTTTTATTCTTTATAGAGTTCTAATTCTTTAATCAAGATTATACACACACACACACACACACACACACACACACACACACACACACACACACACACATATATATATATATATATATATGTATAAGGAAATAAATCCACCAGATTTAGAATACATTGTTTTTCTTCTTTCTTCATACTGTCGGATTTAGTTCCATAATTTACTTACACACACAGACACACACAGGCACGCACAAATATATTTATATGTCTGTGTGTGAATTCATTTTCTTCCAACATTATATCTATTATTTTCTTATTCAGCATAATTTTCTGGGGGCGGGATACACCCTCACTCCAACACACACAGACACGCGCAGAAATAGCCATCCACTATATATATATATATATATATATATATATATATATATATATATATATATAATGTTTTCAGGATCGAAGATAGAACATACGATTTGATTGAGAATATAAAATAAATTTAAAAAGAAAGAAAGCAATTTTTCAGAATTTTTCCTTTGATATAAACTCTGCGTCGTTTGGAATTGATTTATTACAAAATTAGTTTAATCTCACAAAAATATTTGTTTTGAGCCAATCCAGAAGGGCTGAAAATCAAACAAAGTGATTCAAGCTTAAACACAGGTCTGTCACGAAACGTTTCATCACTGAAGTGCAAACCATATTATATTTACAGAAGAATGTGTTATGTGTACGGATAAGCATTTCAAGTCAAAACAAAATATTTACAAATGAGCTAAACGCTGGTTTACCGCAACTAACTTGAGTGGAAACACACTGACTCTCCTGTAAGGAATGGTTTGGGCTCGATTTTCAATAAAGAATGTTATGTAGGACATGAAATTCGAAAAGAATTCCTTCGAAAAAATGTAACATTTCTTTCTATTTCCAACTCCTTCGGCTAACTGAAGGCCTCTCGTATATATTAGGATTGAGCATCCTAATATATATATATATATATATATATATATATATATATACATACATATATATATATATATATATATACAGAGAGAGAGAGAGAAAGAGAGAGAGAGAGAGAGAGAGAGAGCATATTTTTAATGTGGTTAAGATAACTGGTTTACATACCCGACAAATCGCTTTAATTCAAGACATTTTTTTTAAATCTCCAATATGTTTTATTAATTCATTTCTGTTAAGATGTCAACCAAATTGGAAAAATCGAAAATGTAAATTTTACATCAAGCGATGCCGATTTTCTACTCGAAAGTTTGATTTGGTTTGATTTCTTTTGTTAAATGGTTTATAAATCTTTGTTAAATTGTTTATAAATAAATGTCAAAGCAATCCTTGTATAAGAATCGTATTGGCACTTTTTCTTCGAAAGCTGGGCGAAGTGAATTCATACATTTCCTCAGGGCATAATCTGAAAGTGAACATTCTAGTCCTAAATTTCATTTGATTTCGTTTGAAAACTCACAATGTATTCTCAAGAAAATTTATCCAGTTTAGGATGCTCAGATAATTACGTAAATGTCAATTTTCTTGAATACTTAACCAAAAATAATCTAAGTCATTTTATTCGGCTTTAGGTTAATGACAATAAATGTGCTGAAAATGTTAAGAGATTCATCTAATGACAAAGAGAGACATCGTCACGTCTTTCTTTTTATTAAAGTAAATAGTCTCTCATTAGCATTGATGACCTCTGCTCCAACTCTTTAGAGTACCTCGACCCAGTAGTATTTGCATAATCGTTTTCTTCTCCAAAGCAAAGTAAACAGTTCTTACGTAGTTTAAAAGGATGGGAATCAGTAGTTTAGAAAACTTGCAATCTAATAACCATAAATTTGATCATTGCATTTCTGGACGCTTTCATTGTTCTAAACTGATATCAAGATTCAAATGATGTCGGCCGTACACGCGAGGAATTCGGTTTGATTCGAATTTATGGACCTCTAACTTTTATATCGGTATTATTAACGACATGTCCATTTGTAGAGTTTATGCTAATTCAGAATTGTCAGAGATACAATGGATCTTCTATTCGGTTTTACCGTTTCCTTGTTGTTTATTTCTATCTTTTCGTTAAACTTTCATCTCAAGAAAAAATAAATAAATAAAAACTAGAGAAAGTTACTCATTAGAAGTATCGTTTCTTTTTTTATCTCAAAGAATTTATTTATATTTTCTTGTCACATTTCTTAAAAATATTATCAAGAAGCACCATTTGCTTTCCATGTTAATTTAGATTTTTTTTTTATCAGTAAGAAAATTCTTAGCTGGACATAATGTATGAACACGAGTGACGCACCGAATTAGTTAATTTTCATAGAAATTACAACAAATAAAATGAGCTCAAAAACACAGAAGAATAGAGTACATTTTCTGCTACAAAACTCTATTCTCCACATAGTCACAATCATTAACGATTCCTTTTTTAAATTTAGTACACTGCTTTCACGGACAATCTATACTCGTTCAAGCTCAGTATATTGATGTGTCATCAAACCATTGAAATATAACATAATTAAATGCAAGTTTCGTTGATGAAACGTCTCCAATACAACAAAGGATTATACAAAGATGATTCATCTTAATTTGGCATTTCACCAATGTCTCAGAAAACCAACAAAAACTGGTGGTATTGTAATATACTTTTGGGGCGCTCTAAATGTCCCGGAAAGGTACATAACTCTATGGTCATCACCTGATGAAACCTTTTTCGATGACACTGCTGATGGTGTCATTCAGGTAGCAGTTTTATGATTCAATTCAGTTATTTTCTAGACAGTACATATACATATACGCTAAGTACAGAAAAAATGATAACAAGGTAATCCAAGTGGAAGGAGAGATTTATTAAGAAGTTGACACTATAGCGTTTCGGTTCTACTGAACCATCATCAGGACCATGAGGGGTGATATTTGCGATGTTAAGTCAACGATGGATGTTCAAAGATGCAAAATACAAAAACCTTGGGGAAAATTTGTATAACAAGAAAAAGTTGGCCGTTAATTATAGAATTAGCGTTTGTTTTTTTAAAATTACGTGATTTGACTTATTAGGAATATTGTATAGAATTTATGTTAAATTTGTTTATCAAAAGGAGTCAAAAGGAAGAAAGAGAAAAAGAAAGAAAAAGAAAAATTGAAAGCATAAAAATTATGATATATGTGGAAAATATTAACTGAAGATGGAATATATTGTAGTTATTTAAAATGTATTTGCTCAAGTAAGGAGAAATTTTATAAAAGCCAGGATGAGTATTTAGGGAATTAAAGAATGAGATAGTAGCGGCTTCGAAAATTCGTCTTAGACATTTATTATTGATGTCAATGAGTATCTTAGCAGAATTGAGGTCGAAGTTGTGATTAAATTGAGAAATGGTGTAGGAATAATCGATTATTTGACTTACCAATTCTAATGTCTCTTTTGTGTTCTTTCAAGCGAACGTGAAGGTTCCGAGATATTTCGCCGATGTATCCAAGTTTAAGTTTCCACATACACGCTATACAATCTTGTTGAATATTACAAACAAAGATCATATAATTGTTTGTTTTTTGGGGTTTTTTTTATTAAACTTCCTTGTTTCCTAAGAGTTTATCCGAAGACGACTGCAACTATTTCTTGTTCTTGAAGAGCATGGTCGAAAGTCTTTAGACACATAGGAAAAGACAGTGGGGAGTTCTCACAGACCTTTAAGTCTCGAATTAGGAAGAAATAAAAGTTGATCAAAACATCCTTCATAACCAGGCTTTGTTTTTTTACGTCACTGCGTGGGAGTACGAAATTCTTGCAGATTCATCTTCTTCTTAATCTTGGAACCTCATAATATATTTCCGGGTTTTTTTTCGGCTGATTTTTGTGAGAGGAGAACTGAAAAACCTTTGTAACCGAATGCGAAGTATATTGGTAGTCCAGTTGCTTTTTAATCATTGTTTTTTTTTTCAACTCACAGTTCATATTTTACTTAAAAGGAAATGTGAATTCAATGGCGTATACTTATTTTAATTAATAGATCACAAAATCTGGAAGCTGAATAGTTTACTTCATCTCTTTTGAAAATATGAGATGATATTTTCAATCCAAAGTGACGATTCCGTCCCTGAAAGCATCAAAAAACAAAGAATTGAATTTATCTGAAAAAGTAAATTCTGGAATGTTTCCTATTTTTACAGAATTTTTTTTTCAATACAAAATACACAACTTCACCATATCTCTTTTGTTTCCATAGAAATTATATTTGCTATTTTAAAACTGGGTTAACGTTTCATTAAACTAAAATATAACGATAAAAAAATATAGTTAATAACATTGATACTAGTTTGTTTTCTTCTCACAAACTGAATATTAATTCATATAAGCAATACAAATAGTAAAAATAACACACATTATTTTGTAAAATTACTCTTTTCTTTATATTTTCCCTTCCTGTACTTTCCACTTAAGAAAGTAGGACTCAAACTCATCTATATTGTTTTTCGGCTTCTGTATTCTGTAAACAAGACATTTTCTAAACTTTTTCTTGCTAATATTTATGCTTTTTTACAGCAAATGTCCACCACTCAAATGTGAATGTAAAAAAAAAATGTTATCCTTTTCTTAGATGGACCGAAAGGAAGAAAATGGCAAACATTCCAGGGTAAAATAGAAGCAATAAGATTTTTGAAATAATAAAGAAAATGAATGAATTAATGAAGATATATTTAAAAGAAAGAAAGAAAGAAAGAAAGAAAGAAAGAAGGATGATGACGTAAATAAGAACTAGAAAAAAGAAAATAGAAACAAATGAATAGTAAAGAGTGAAAATTTAAAACACACACACATACACATCGACATACACATGCGATCGCACTTACACACACACACACACAAACAAACACACACACACACACACACACACACACACACACACACACACACACACACACACACACACACACAAACAAACAAACAAACAAACAAACAAACATAAAATGAATAAAAAATAAGAAAATAAAAAATGAAGAAATTAAATAAAGAAATTAAGAAGCAAATAAACAGAAAATGAAAACAAAAAGTGATAAATAATTTAAAGAAATAAACCCAAAAATTCTTAATGCAAATGAGATAACGAAACATTAATGAAAAATAAACAAATAAAAATAGATTTATTGAACAATCAAAAAGAAATTTCTCATAAAAATTGATTAAATATCCATTTACAAATCTTATCTCTTTTCAGCAGAACCATTTCTGCTTGCCACGGATTTCGTGTGCAATTCTTCATCGTTGAAAGAGGAATGCATATTGGCAAAAGTAGAACGGACAAAAAATATTGAGATGCAATGACATTTTCGATCGGCAAACCGAAGTTTCCTTTCAGAAACGTTAATCTATATAAAATTGGCAAATGTTCACCTCTGCAACGGACACAAGTTTTATAATAATTTTTAAACTATCGAATGAATAATGAGAAATTCTCTTTATTACTTTTTTTCGTCTGAGGTGGTTTAAAATGTTCTAAGCCTCGCCTAGATTTTAAAATTGTCTCACGCCTATTAAATTTGCAAGGGCTTTATCAGCAAAGAAATTGACATGGAAATCTGAACTAATTTTTCTACTTTTAAAAGAAGTTGCTGTGGGTTGCCACAACAAAAAAATTCAGAGTGACGCTTCGAACTTATATCTCTGCTAGAGTGTCATCATAGTACTGAAGTGAGTAATCTTTTCATGTTCACCGGGTGCTAAAAAGTCAGTATCAATAGATAATGTTAGTTTTTTACATTTTTGGACTATTGTCCTCATCTTTGTCTCCATGTTTATCACAACGTTTCAGCCGTTGTACGCCCCGGTCTTCTTCAGGTGGTTGGAATGTCGAACTTAAGCCTTTATTTCGCTTACCTAGGTAGACTGCTCTAGTTCCATGAGCTATGTTTAATGGTTGTCAGTTATCTCCTGTTAATTTCCCCTCTAGAAGTTCTCCACTGCCTTCACCTAGAATTAAACTCCTACTTTTGGGGTATATCACTGGATCTAATCAACGTAATTTGAATTGAACTTTTGGCAACGCTGTGAAAAGTAAGACAAAATAATTTTGATGGCCTCATAAAACTTTAGCTCGCATGTATTGCATCCAAAGTGTAACGCCAGTGCGTTCCACCTTGGATCAAAATGTCGACATCAGACACTTCTTGGGATCAGGTTGATTGATTGACTTATACAACATGTTAATATGTCTTGATAAATTTCATGCTTAAACATTAGAGAATTGCATTTGTTGTACGTTCATATTTCGATTTTATGTGCTATTGTTTTTAAGTGTTTTTTTCACGTGCTCCTACGAATACGATTAATTTTGAAACATATCTATTTGATCTATATATGGGTCTCTTACAGGAACTACGACTCCGAGTCAAATGGAAATGAGAGAAATAACAATGAAACGATACTCTATACACCCCAATTCTCAAGAAACTGGAATCTCGTTATGAGATGTATTTTATTGTCATACCCAGGACACTCAATTTCGTGGCCCCATCTTTCTGCATGGGATACACTCAGCGTAAGACCTGAAAATAGAACGAGCCTAGATACAGAATGTAGTATCTGTATCAATGTAAATCTAATTAAAATTGAAAAAAGATTGAATTAAAATTTCAAATTTCAAATAATCATCAATATTCTTATACAATTGTTTTATTTCTTTTATTTGTTTGTTTTCGCCTTATTTATACTTATGAGAAGGAATTAAATGTTCTTTCCTTGGAAAAGTTAACTGCTTTCCTTTGTATTTTTATATCTTTTTTACATAATGATTGAATTTCCTCTTGTAAAGATGCTTCAATTTGATTCTATGCAGATGTGCCAATACATCATAACGTAATCCCGTTGCCTATGATATTATGCGAGTATAATAATATTTTGGAACAAAAACTGCTCATAAATTCACTCGAATATGAATGGCACACTCTTCTGTTAGAGAGAATGTAAAAAAGACATTTGAATGTTTGTAATATGATATCATGTAGAAAATTACATATTTTCTCTTAACGGGTTTTTATTGGGTGAATAAAGGCGCAAATTGACATGTATTCATTTAACCTATTCATATGTATTCAAAATGGAAGTATATACATTAAGGTTTCTTTATTATTTATATTAATGTATGAACATTATCTGTGTGCATGTAATACACGCAAGTGTACGCATGCAAAAACGTATGTACAGCTTTCAAAGTGTTTGCCAAATACTGAATAAGAATAATGTCACCAATGCCCAACGAGAGCAGAAAGTATTTCTGCTTATTTGAACAAATTTTGGATCCGTGGCATTCGATTAGAGATAGTAAACAAAGATTCTATCTTAAAATAAAAATATGACATAAACTTCAATATGCTTTTACCTCTAATATTTATATATATATATATATATATATATATATATATATATATATATATATATGTGTGTGTGTGTGTGTGTGTGTGTGTGTGTGTGATGAAATAAACCTAATATATTTTCATAAGAAAAAAAAAGATCTTTATAAAACTTGATTCGTTTGACTCAAGTTCATATATATCATATAAATTGGATTATATGATAATGAATTTAATGAATACCACACTAGGATGTGACGTGCTGTGCTGGATGCCACGTGCTACAAATAGCAGTTGTACAGCCACTTACCTCCCCTCTTGCAAACCATCCAAGTAAGACAAGCAAGACATGTTGGACGCTGCTGATGAAGTAAGGACAAATTCAAAATCGACGTTCTCCAATGAAACACTACGTATGGACACGACATTTCATGGCCAATCTGCAACCACTTAAAATTTATCACCTCAGTTCGAACACTAGATGACATCTAGATGACTAACCAAAAACAATAGCTAATTGTGAAGGATTAGAATAGAAAATCAAAGGAATCCGTGCAATTGACATACAATGATGACGATTATATAATACAAATTTTGTTCCTGGATAAAACGTTTTATTTTGTAATTTCTTAGGTCAAAAGGTAATGAAAATCGCCATTATTCGATGTAAATTTCAATTATGTATTATGGGATTTCTGAATTAATTTATGTTCTGTGTAAAAACGGGGACATTTGCATATTTTCATTTACAGAAGATTTGAATAAAACAACATATGAATCAGAATTATCCTGTATTTATACTAAAGTGTAAATAGGTTTTAAGCGAATAGTTTGTTGGAAAATATTTTTAAACGAAAGTGTTTGAGGGCGAGGGAAAACGTTTGCTTAACAAGCTTATTCTTTGTTTGTGGTCTTGTTTTTTAGATTTATCTTTATATAAAGACACACAGATACACAAACACAGACACACACACACACAAACACACATACACAAACACACACATATATATATATATATATATATATATATATATACATATATATATATATAGTGCAATTAAATGGAGACTCAAACTCGGTTAAGCCGTCATAATAAATTTATTTCGGCGGAGAATATTGTTGGTATATTCTCCGTCTCGTCGGATGACTTTTTACATGCTCTGTATTGTCCATGGCCACTTTTATTGATAGTAAACACATGAAACTCTAGTCCCCTTCGAAGTAATCTCCTACGGCTACAATACACTTGTTGTACTGTTCCAACAATTTCTTGAAGGCCCCATGGAAGTCCTCTTGTTTGAGCGTGTCAATGACCTTCGTCACAGCCTCTTTCATCTCCTCAATTGTCTCATAATGACAGTCTCTGAGCTTAGGGAATAACCAAAAGTCACAGGGAGCAAGATCTGGACTATAGGGAGGGTGAGGAACTGTCTTGATGCCCATCTTGGTCAAGTAGTCTGTGACAAAGATGGAGTTGTGGACTGGTGTATTGTCCCGGTGGAAATGCCACTGACCTGATTTGAAGAGTGCTGGCCTCTTCCGACGGAATCTCTTTCAGAACTCCCTTAAAACAACAACATAGTAACCCTAACCCTAACCGTTTGGCCAATCAACTCTGGTGTATTGACTTCCTTACTCCTCCCACATCTCTCACCATCCCTCACAGACTCCCTGCCTTCCTTGAATCTCTTATGCCACTTAAAAAACTGATGCTCGATTCATACAAGATGGTCCAAAAGCACTCTAAAGAATTCCATACGTTTCAGTGGCATTTTTTTCCAAGTTTAAAACAGAATTTTATTGCATATCGTTCTTCTAAAGTGTCAGATTGCATTTTTGAAATTCACCAGCTGTGACAATTAGGCTTTAGTAGGGTGTATTCCAATTCCTGCTGTAGCTGTCCCTTTGAACCTGAAATCATACAAATTCGTCAGTCATCTTAAAAGCTGTATAGAAATAACATACTTAATTTTCAAGAGTCTACGACAATTTTAAATGCCCACACAAAAAAAAAACTCTAGAAACATATCGTATCCACCTCGTATATATATATATATATATATATATATATATATAAATATGTGTGTGTGTGTGTGTGTGTCTACCAGATTGAGGTTTGTAATTATGTTATAAGTTTTATTATCCATACTTTCTACACTATAGGGGCTATTAATGTTTTAGTTGATTTTTGGGAGATACATTGTTTTTATTTATTTGAATAGTTTAATATTTTTTAGATTATATTCTTGATAATCATGGGTCTCTAGACTAAGATGATGTGGGGTTTGAAATTTTCAGTCGTTTTTGTTCAATTGGAAGAATGAATATGATTTATTTTTAATTTTTGGAAAGGTTCAGTTTTGGCTGGATTCGTCAGATTGCGTTTTAGTTTTTCGTTGCTTTCCTTTTGTGTTTGATTTTGAATTTGTGATTTATGAGGGTTTTTTTCATCGTTATCTACTTTAGAAATTCTTGGGTGGATCAGCTGTCTGTGCGATATTACCTTTATAGCACTTGTTTCAATTGAAGATTTGGTTTCAGTAGATATTTTTGGCAGCGATACGGATGTTCATTGAGAGATTTTTTTTGTTTAATTTGTGTTTCTGTTTCTGTTTGACAGATTTCAGCTGAGCTTAGTTTCTTTAACTCTTCTTGGAATTTGGGCCAATTGTTTGGACCTACGCTGATGATAATAATGCCACCCTGTCAGATAGGGATTTAGTATTATTATTAGTTTTACTATTTTACTTCTTTCAAAATTTTTTCACTTGTAATTTTCCCTGAAAATCCTCCCGGACACTTCTCTTTATTCTAGCCAATCTCAGATTTGTAGAATTTTGGACATCTCAGTTCCTCTTTTCAAGTTCTATAGGTTTGTTCCATGGACTCAGATTATGATTGATTTCACTGTTCTATTCATGTACCATAAATTTGTTTTAGCTCTCTGGGAAAGTTGAGCAATCAATCCAGTTCTTTGTTTTTCTTTACATTCAGTCAATGATCTCCTAGAATGGCGAAGTTCAATATTTGCAAGTTTTTTTTCTTTCTGTTGGTAAATATTTTTATAATTCCTTACGAGTTTTTCATACTATCGACTTCTGATAGTCTGCCACCGGAGTCTGAGTGACAGCAAACTTCCTTAAATCTCCAGGACTCTTTTTCAGTATTCTGGTCAAGCTTAATAAGGCTGTATGGTCTCTGTTTGTACTCCGATTTTCAACTCTTCCGACCCTTTTATTTTTCCTAGCTCGAGTGCACAAATTACAATTGGTATCACCGTCACTTTTGTGTTCCATAGTTTTTTTCAGTCCTCTGACAACCTCCAAGTACTTATCTTTTCGTTTTATTTGATTTTTGCTCAGTGGTCTGCCGAGATGTCAAGGTCCACTAATCGTCCGGTTCTCTATTGTTGGTTAACTCTTAATAGCTTTAGTTTTCCGGCCGAGATTAGATGATCTGTTTGTATATCTCAATCTCATAGAATTTTATGGGTTTCATTCTCCTGTATGGATTCTGGTTTGTGCAGTATGGAAGTATGGTCCAATTTCAATATATTGCACAATTTTTATTATCATTATTATTATTATCATTATTATTATTTATAACTCCTTCAGAGTTTTTTCACTGAAGTTTGAGTCACAGCAAATCTTCTCAAGTCTCCTGAATTCTTCTCAATATTCTCGCTGATCTTAATAATGTAGCAGTTTGGATGGTCTCCACTCGTCCTCTTAATTCCAAGTTCACCAGTCCCTTTAGTAATCCTTTGGTGACTGTACTAAAACCACTTTCTTTGCCTTTTCTTTGTTTTTTACTCGATGGACAACCGAGATAGCAAAGTCCATAATAATGCAAGTTCTCTTCTTTTTTTGTTGATTATAAGGTCTGGTCGTCTGGCCGAGATTAAATGATCCCATTGGACTTTGTGTGTCTCATTCTCCGGGACAGATGCTGGGTTGTACATATATCATTTGTTCGTATGGTCAAACTTCAATTTCTTGCATAATTCTCAGTGGATCACTTTGTCCAACCAGTTGTGTTAAGTCTTATTCAATTTCTGTGTTAGCGTGCTGTATTCGCTTATTATGTGATTGTTCATTTCGTCTCTATCACCACGTTTCCAACATTTGCTGTTTTGTTGCATCTTATCTATTTTTGCTTTGATATGATTGGCTCTTATGGCGTTGTCTTCTGCTGGTATTTGGAGAGATTCAGTTTCTCTCATAAGGTTTCCCTTTCTTAGCCAAGTTCAAGTTTTCTCGAGTGAGATGTTGCTTGTTCTCGCGTTGTCAGTATTGTTTTTGGTAGCTGTAATAAGTCTTTCTCCACAATTTTGAATGTAGTCTTCAAGCCGTTGTATTGATGCGTCAACGCTGTCTTCAATGCTGGCAAGTTCTCTTCTTTCTTCTTTTCTTGACACGTATAACCTTTCAACATCATCTCTGGGATTTAATGTTTTATGCATGGTCATTAGTTTTCTTGTTCTCTTGTCAATTTGTTTAAGTTCTTCTCTGGTCCACTTCAAGAATGGTTCTGAATATCTGACGAGCGGAACAGCCTAGGTATTTCCTTTGACATCGTTTCTGCTATATAGTTTTATCTCGAGTAGCTTTCTGGTTCTCCTGAGATACACTTTCTATTTTTCTTCTTTCATTCCACTTTTTTTTATGGTGTCAACTTCCAATATCCCCAAGTATTTGTAGGTTCCCTTTTCCCCGATCGTTCTAATTTTATCTTTATTTGGTAGTTCCATTCCGCCCGTCACGTGTCGTTTGCCGCTTTTTATTACTAGCATGGTGCATTATTATTATTATTATTATTATTATTATTATTGGATGACTTTGGAAAAAGATTCTCTTGAACTTATGCGATTATATTGTCACTATTTTATACTGTAAATACTGTCTTGAATTGTTGCTTGCTTCAGAGAAAATCAAAACGAACTGTAACGTAATAACAGTGGCCTATTGATCTTCATCTTTTCCATGTCACAAATCACAATCCAAGTGGATTAATAAATAAACACAAATAGAGAAGCGAGATTTTTAGGAACTATCGTGCACTTTTGACAAGGAAATCAATGTGTGTCTATAAAATCGTAAGAAACTTGAAATCCTTATTTTATCATAACAATCACCAACTTACACTTAAAATTCCATTGTTCGTTTTTATTTCAAATATTTGAAATATTAATAATGACTTGAATAATTACTTGAAAATTATTTTGTAGATGACCTGACGCCTTTTTATGTACTCATTCCAAACTAAAATCTGGTTAAGTTCAACCTGATTTCACAGAAGAATAACAAGAACTTCCTTTCTTATCGTTACAAGAGACATAATAAACATTCAGATATCCATATTTGTTTGCTTTGGCAACGAAGAATAACTGGATAGACATTTCTTAATATTTCTCTTTCTTTTCTTTTTTATTTTTATCATTTACTATAATTTTCGATAATCTCCTTCTCTTTTTTCTCGATTTATCAATTTCTCTTTCCTTCAAAATTCATCATAAACTTTATTCATTCTTAATATTTCTTTCTTTTTTTCTTTCTTTTGCTTACATGAATGACTTTAGAGGATTTCAGTTGACATGTTCTCGACTTTCACAAAGTGAATGCTACACCCCGGAACCCATAGACAAGCAGGAGTGCCGCGCCATACGTAAATCATCTTGTCTTTTATGACGTGATCTCTGTTCGTAATAAAATAAAAATAGTCTATAAAATCACACAAACCAACTCTTTCGTGAGTTGCTTTTTAAATACGTCAAGTTTTATTAGAAAGACGGCATAGTTTTATGCTTTTATTATTATAGCGATTTCTTTTCTGATGCACAGATTGCAAATGTTGCCAAAACATTGCAAGTCTTTCTATTCTCAATATAATAAACTGTAAAAATCTCAATCAACCTTTTGAGAAAATGTTTAAAAATTGTGGAAAGAAGGTCGGGTATTAGAGTAAAGGACATCTTTAAAAATTAAAATAAAATCACACATGAAAAATATCTTGAAGAAATGAAAAAGTAATTGCCAAAAAATAGAAAAGGACAAATAAAAGTCGCAGAACGAAGGAACCTAATAGGTTTGCTGCCGTCGGGTGAATTGTAAAACAGTAGCAAATCAATCGGTTGGCGAAAAAGATTTTTCTGTGGTAAAATTCTCAGAACTTGATCAATTACTTTTATGAATAATTCAAATGGATCAAAAGTATCAAAAGTTATTTTACTTTGTGTAATCATTTAAAACTCACCTCAATAAAAATAGAAACACTGCTGGTTTGTTGTTTTTTTCAATTTTTTTAATGTTTTTCTCTTTCTTTCTCAATAAACCACAATGTTTTCCGCTTTTAATAAATACCAAAAAAAATCCATGTAACAGTTTAAATTGTTATCTTTCTCTCCAAGTTTATGTGATTATTTTTGTGTATTTTAATTTATTTTGCATTTTTTGTCGATTTTATTAAAAAGGCATCAATACAAATTTTGTACTTTTTGTAAAATGTATGATCCATACTTAATGCTGTAATTATGAACATCACGATATTGAAAGTAACAATCATAAGTATTTATAAGAAATATATATTTTATCAACGAAGACTGCAGAAATCATTGAACAATTTTGTGCAGGTGAAGATTTTAAAAATTTATTTTAAATTCTAAAATAAGTCAAATATTTAAAATCCAAAAACTAAAAATCATGTCTTAATATTTTGTAACGTGGATTGCTATAAGATTTGGTTCTTTTTGTATGAATTTTTTTTTTAATTCTTGTAATAGAGGTCATGTCTTAGATAATGATATCTAACCACGTGGGAAAGAAATATATCCGAAGAAAAATCGAAAGCAAATTGTTAAAAATAACAATGTATTCGTATGTCATGTTTCATTTTTACAGATATATCTCAGATAATATAAGATATCATGAAAATGTTAACGGAGATATTGGCTTTATCGTCATTAAAAAAGATAGATATTTTGCTCGGGACGTTTAGAATATATATATATATATGTGTGTGTGTGTGTGTGTGTGTGTGTGTGTGTGTGTGTGTGTGTGTGTGTGTGTGTGAAAGACAGAGATAAATTGATAGAGAGAGACAGAGAATGAGAGAGATAGAGTGGACATGCATCGCATAACTACTTGTTACAGCCAAAGATGATAAACTTCTCTCTGACCATGACCAGAGTCTTTCTTCGTTAAATGACCATACTCCCTGCATTCTGTGGCCTCTGAAAAAGATCACTGCTTTTTTTTTGTCGGAACATCTTCGAGTCAGAAACTGGCACCATTCCTTTACATGAACCAGGATGTAAAAAAATGGGATTCAACGGATTAAAAACAGCAACAACCCCTCTATAATATATAGGCAAGAGTTTATTGCATCCTGGAAAAAATAATAACAAGAATACATTTCTAGGATGTTGCAATTTTTCTGATGAGCAGAGAATGATTCTTGAAATCAATAATATCGTTTCTCCAAGGAAATTAACACTAACAATTGACTCATAGAAATTACACAAGATATTCAACTGCATTGAGTTATTCTGCTCAAGGAAGTTCAACAATTTGCTGGCAAGCTGTTCAAAACTTCTAACGTCAAAGCCGTTATCACAGCAACCGATTTTCTCTCGCCAAGATTTCTATTTTTAATAGCTTGTATCCGAGACCGTAGAAAAGGGTTAATCCAATAATTCTAATCCCTTTTCCTGCTATCACCCAATTTAATTGGATGATTCGTCTCACCATCACCTCTCGGGCAGTCTTAAGTCAGTCAATCAACTTCGCATTCAGATTGGCAAAATAGAATCTTATAGGCCCCAACCAATCCCAACCGCAGATATTTCAAATCAATTACTTACGCAAAGAAAAGAATGTAGGATTTAAAATTCTTATATGAAAAATATACCCAATTTCCAAAAATATTCTATTTTGACGAGTCAATTTTTGGATGATTCGACAAACCACTTTCTCAGTTTATACGATTTGAAACTTTAATTTTTTAGAGTACTTGACCCACAAAGAATTTATAATGTCTAATCATCCAACATTTTTCAAAGATCCTCTTTCACACAGCAAATGAATCTTCATGTCCCAAATATATATATATATATATATATATATATATATATATATATATATATATTATAAAATAAAATGAAACAGTTGTAATACTTACGATTCCGAGTTCCACATAGACATTCTTCAGGCGAGTTTTTATATATATATATATATATATATATATATATATGTGTGTGTGTGTGTGTGTGTGTGAGTGTGTGTGTGTGTGTGTGCGTGTGTGTGCGCGCACGCGTTTGTGTATTTATAAACGGTATCTTAACATAAGGGAAATACATACGCCAATTTTTATTCTAATACCAAGGACATTATTTTAAATGTAAATAATTTTTCATTAATTTTCCTTATGTGTTTTGCAGATATAAAAAATTAATAGATATGAATGAATGAATAAATAAATAAATAAAAGAACGGTGGTAACTTACAAACATAGAATGTATATCATTGCAGATTCGAATCCAAATATTTCTATTAAGCACCAAAACTTCATTTAGTGACATTTACATAACATTTAAACTTTATGAACGTAGCAAACGTCAAGAGACACTTGATCTTTCGTCATCGGTTATTTTGCAATCTTCTTATTCATAATCCATGCATAATGAGAGAAGTAATTGAATGTTTGTAAAATCGAGAGTTGCACGTTAGATCAGTGCCATTTCCATGGACATGTGTCAGGGTTTAAAAGCATTTTGGTATTCTATCTTTCAAAAAACCGATGAAAACGAAGAAATAAAATGTACATTTCGGAGCGTAGCATGAAAATAATGTAACATTTGTACGTAGCTATTGATGGAACGTTCAAATTGTGGACGAGATAGTTGTTGTTTAAATATGCACTCATACCTTTGGAAAAGATATGAATGTGTACGTTCTTCCCTTTTTTGGTTAAATCAACCCCTGACCAACTTGATAAGGTGAGTTTCCGGGATTTTAGGACAAAAACTAGTCGAGATGTCTTTATAGTTAGTGCAACGTTATTCTAGAAACTCCCACGGTAACAGCAATGACACATTTTATTGGACATTGTTTTCACGCACACAGAGTTTGTACCATGATGAGAAGAGACTTGTTATTGCAAGTCTGTTCTCATCATGGGTGGGTTTTTTTTATTGAACCTTGCCCAGACCTCTGCCGAATTCGAAATGCAGATTGTGTATTGTCCGTGAAACTAATGGATACAGTAAAAATGTGTGAGCATTTTTTGTTAAGTGGCATATCAAACACGTTGGTTATTTAATTCCAAAGTTATCCTTGTAGAAGAATAGCCGAAATACAATTTGACCCATTGCTGGAGGAGGAATATTGGAGTTCATACAATTAGTTCGTAAGTGACCGCAATAAAGTTACTGGAGTTCTTTCTTACGTTGTCAGCGGGAACGACCCCAATTGTATTGATATTGTTGTGAAAATCATGGGGAAAAAAAGTTTCTCTTTTGTAAACTTTTCATGAGTTTGGTATAAAACAAAAAGTAAGAAGCACCCAGAAAGAATCAACCTCACTAGAAATGTTTTTCTAGACTAGCTTTACAAATATTATGTAAGATGCCCCACAATTTTGGCAAAAAGGAGGTAAAATTCCTGGGATTTCCAAAATTCCACACATATTTGGTACCTTGCGAGTATCGAACGACGAAGAATGCCAGTTAGCGTAAATGATTGGACTGTTATAGCTTATGATTATGTAGTAATCCAATCAGTATTGACTTTTCCACGTTATTGCATACGTGGAGACACACTGTTATATAGACTTATACACACTGATACATACAGTTGCAGATTGACATACATTAATTCGTAAGTGTGCAAAAATTGAAGGATATGCTTGAATTTATCAGTAGAGATGGAATAAAAAAAACAACTGAATTAGATACGAGTATCAAATAATATGAGCAATTTTTATTACGTTAACATGTTGTTTGCTTGATCCTACATGCAAATGGCTGATTATGCTTGTGTTCCCATGACAACAGATTTTCTCCTTCCTCAATTCCACCAGTTCTACTGCAATATTCTTGTGACTAAGAAAAGTATTATATACAAATATGTATCAATCGCTCTGATATCTTTTCGAAAACATCGACACCGAAGCTGTATTAACCAATAAAAATTAACAATAAACGAAAATGTTCTTTTCTACAATAATCCACTTAGCGTTTACATCACTTAATCCAGTGGGATTCCCTCTGGTCGAATCACCTCGAAAATCGAATTTGATACGGTGTTTTCCGTCTTGATTTTTTGTTCTATCCTCTTCAGCAGCAAATCTTATACTTGTGGTGAGTTTTCAGTTTTCAAAGAGAAATCGCACGAAGCTACGTCTAAGAAGTATAGACGTCACGGAATTTAGAAAACACAGTTTTGAGCAAAAAAAAAACTCTTATTTAAAAATTATCAACCCTGGATTGGTAATTGTTTTTAAATAATTAGCACTAATGATAATATTGTAGATATTATCAGATTAAACTTAAGAATTGAAAAAAATATTTCAACTTTTTCGAAAACTTTTTTTATATTATGTCGAATATATATATATATATATATATATATATATATATATATATATATATATATATATATATATATAGTCAACATATGATATAAAACGATAGATAGATAGATAGATCTAGTCATTTCAATAACACCACATAACACCACATAAAGTTGTTAGTCGACAACCAAACAATCCGATGTACCTTTTTACTCGATACCACTGAAACAAGCAGTATGTAACTGAAACCTGATATAACTGTTTTCAATTCAAATTTGTCCTACGACTAAACTGGTTGCTTTACTAATATAGACGAATCCAATTTTCCTAACTATTCAGCCATAGCTAGGGAGGGCAGATAGATTCCTACTTTCTCTAAGCCATCCGATGTAGAGCTATCAAATTATTCGACCTACTTGAAATTTCTAACGAGATCAAACGTTTTTGATAGAAGCTTAATCTATAAACAGCAGTCAGAAATCTGAAAAGCGTAATTAACCCTATACAATTCAAAATTTCCAAATTTCAAAAGAAAAAATAAATATATTTATGGCTAAATCCTTTTTCATGTGTAAATAAAGATTACAAATTATTTTTATTATCATCTCTACAAAACAAAAATGTAAAATGATTATATATGATCATAACTCACTATCAATTGTGTATTTTTTGCACATGGTTCTATAGAATATTTTGAAGCAGATCTATTTGACCCATAGATGGGACCCCAGCAGACCTATTTGACCCATCGATGGATCTCTAACAAGAATAGAAGAATACTCCACACTCTTCATATATCCAGAACTTTAGATTTCCTATCAAAGGAAGTTTACTGCTTCACCCCAGACACTTCTTTTGGGGATATGGGTCTTACCCGTCTGCAGGGAGTCACGTTTAGTGCAACGGATACTGGCATAGGAAATGGAATCGATGATCTGAGCTCAAATCTTGGACGAGTCAGTTTGCCTTTCACTACACGTTAATCCTCTTGGGAAAGGCACAAATCAATTTCTTCCCTCTTCATTAGCTATGGGAAATAGTAGGGCATTCTCGGTTCTTGTCTTGACAACGAGTCAAGGTTAAGGAAAAGTCTGAATTTTAACCGGCTTTATTCCGTGCAAAAAATGACCTTCTATTGCATTCTGCCTGTGGTAGAGATTTTGGGTAAATACATACTCCCTCTCTAAGGGAGGGACACGGAAAACTTATTTTGAGGCTCACCGACAGGGTAGCGTTCGATCCAAGTCTTAACTTCATACAATTGCGTAGATGGGTACATCAGCTAGTTGATAGATATTTCAAACAGACATCCACATCCACAGTAGATTAATACATTCGCACGGTAATATGTGTCTACTATTTGAAATCTGAAAGCTGAGTCCCGAACGAAAGAAAACAATTGCAACTTTAGTTTCCCTAAGGTGAAAACAGCAACGAAAGCAACAAATGAGAAGAGAGGAAAAGAAATCCGAAGAGAAAGCAGCAAAAAGTTATGTGGGAGGTGAAAAACATCAGACCAGAAACTAATGAGCAACCGAACAACACCAACAACATTTTTTAAAAAAATGTCTAGAATTAAGTTCGCCGGAAGAAATAGTCCATGAAAAATAACTATACATCGTTCTAATGTAATCAGTTACACAACTGGCTACTTTAGGAGATTTTGTTTTTCTTTTCAATGAGATAAACTACACACACACACACACACACACACACACACACACACACACACACGCGCGCATACTGATAGATACCATTACATATAAGCACAGACACATACACCCGCACTCATATACATACATACTTACATTCATACATACATAATCCAAGAAATAATTTGGTTATTGTTATTCGTCTTTGCTTTCTTATTGGACAGCTAATAAATAAACAAAAAAGATAAAAATTAAAAACTGTCCATCAATTGTTTATGGAAGAAACCAAGAATGGCACAAGGCCATTTTATGTTATGATTGTTTATCAATGTAACGTCGTATTTTATATCAGCATATCATTAGTTCCATTCTTCAAAATAGGAACTTTTGGATCTTTTGGGGGTTTTAAAAAACTTTTTTTTTATAAAGTAACAATTTTTCCAATTTTTATTTCATCAACTTTTTCTTAACTATTACGACTTAAAAAACAATCTATTCAGTAATGGATGATTCTTGAAATTTGCTTTAAAGCAACAGGTATTTTAGCAAATTTCCTAAAAGTCATTTTATAAATAATACATATATATATATATATATATATATATATATATATATATATATATATTATTTCTGATGTATTTTTTATTTTAGCTTTCTATGCGATTCTCTGATCATCAGTATGCGACAAGGATGTGAAAAAAAACTGATTGTACAATTTGCAAATTCTACAAACTGATATCTGGGGAAAAATTCAGTAAAAAAAAAGACGAAGAACACATGTGCTACATGAAAATAATCAAGAGGCATATATTACTAATCGAAAGAAAAAACACTGGCAGAATTACCTAAGCTAAAACCTAATAAAGTGCTCTATTCACGAGAGGAAGAGCTAATATTATGAAAATAATACCTACATGAGCAAGAACGAGTCTACCTAAGTCTCTTCCGGGTTGCACTGGTGAAGTGGGTTAGGATAAATATATATCTTATTGGTTAAAAAGAAATCTTCGTTTGAAACATTTTATTTACTTCTAAAATAAAGATATGTCAGATCCTATGGTATAATTAAGCAAAGGAATTGTTTAACCAAAAGTCTGAAATATTTGATATTTGCAGACATAGGAAAAATTGGTTAATTAGTCGATAAAAGGATTGATAAAATTTGTTTAGAATAGAAAAAAAATGTGTCGATTTCTTGAAGAAAGTGTTTTTTATGCTAATTTCTGTATAGGTGAGGGAGCTTTTTAACCAATAAGTATATATATATATATATATATATATATATATATATATATATATATGAAGAGTAAATAAAGGATTGTAATCCGACAATATGTAGAAAAACTGATAACAACGATCCAAGTGGAAGGAATGATTTATTAATGGGTCGACACTATAGCGTTTCGGTTCTACTGAACCATCATCAGGACCATGAGGGGTGATATTAATAATTTTAAGTTAACGATGGATGATTAGAAATGTGAAATACAAAAACCTAGGGGAAAATATGTATAGTAAGAAAAAGTTGGCTGTTTTTCGTTTTTTCTTACTATACATATTTTCCCCTCGGTATCACCGTGATCGGTATGTCTAGACACGTGATGAGTTTCATAATGGGATCGAAACCTGACTGACTTTAAGCCATTCAGATCTCGTACCGCACAACCATCAATGACATCAGCTTATGCGAAGGGATTTTAACATATAAGTATTTTTTGTTTATATATACGTTTAACGGCTACCGAGTGGTCAGTTCATTCAAAGAACTATGCATTACGTTAGTAGTAACCAGAAATTACTTTTTGAGAGGGCTCAACCTCGAATGAAAGGAGGGAGTATATATATATATATATATATATATATATATATATATATATATATATATATATATATATATATATATTATGATCTGACAGACTGATGAAACTCAGCAAAAAATATTAAAAATGATTTTTACTTATTTTCTTATACTAAAACTTTCTACATATCTACCTTCATCATAAATTAATGATTTGAACAAAAAATCATCTCCGTATAAGTAAACAAATTTATTAATTATATTTTTTATTTTATGAAGTGAAAGTTTTTTCAGAAAATGTTAAAGGATTCATGTAGATAGTTTTTTTTAAACTAAGAGAATAAAATTTTGTAAATTTTTCGATTAAACATTTCTGGCTTTTATCCATAAGGTTTTTCTAACTAAGCAATAATACCATGATATAATTCCTTTAAATAATTCATTTTGTTTTTTTACAAAATTTGGAAATTGAAATTTCTTACGTTTTGTTTCGTTTTGTAATTATAAGAATTCTCAGTAAATATAGTTTATTGTTAGATAAAACTTCACACATTTTGTTTAATGCAAATTTTTCTTGGGTTCAGTAATTGCTCAAAACGATTTTATAGCGCTACACCAAAGTGTTTCTTGCTTATAAGGGACACACAATATCTTCTCGAAGATTGTAACTGCATACGGGTGAGTAAAATGTTTTGCAGTATTTTTTGAACATAAGGAATATTTCGGTAGTTCCAAATGTCTATGACGAGGTTATAAATGTAATGGAACACATTGGACTATAAGATGTCGAGTTCACCGGATACTCCTTTGAGTGCTACTCATTAGATGTGCATCTATGGCCTGAATAACGGCATTAGAATTTATGATTTTAAGTCGACTTGTCGTGCTTGATCGTTGAGATTCTTAAAAACCGACTGAAATTTCTTCAACGATCTAATATTGGGATCAACTGCGCCTTCGGCTTTCGCCGCACAACAAATGGTTTTGGTTGTTTCGTGGGCTTTATGACCGAGTTCGATCTCACAAAGGATAAATTTCCGAATAACACTATGATGCACGTTCATCTGTGCGGCTTTCAAATTGCAAACGAGTAATGCAATGCACAACGTGTCAGCGCACTAACTACCACGATACTACCAACCACAACAGGTACCTTACACGATTTAAACTGCTTCAGTCACGTGGTATACACGCTGAAGACTAGCATATTCGAAAACTTTTCATTCATTTCAGTTTTTAACAACGACCTCATTTCGTTTCTATTACTCCTGGTGTGAGACGTAATTATTTCACACTAAGTAAAAAAATTCCAAGTGGAAATTCGTTCATAAACTGAACAGTAAATAACACTCACAATGTTATTTGTATTTTGATTTTTGCCAGACAAAAAAGTAAATCACTAACAGTTTTATTAATATCTACATTCATTGGATCCAGGTATGCGCCCACTTGTAGGTGATCACGAAGTAAAAAAGAAAAAGAACGTTTCAACAATTATCCCATTATTTTCTTTGATCAATAATGAACGACTGCAGCAAAGATATAAATTAATTACTTATATAAAAAGTCATCAGAAAAAGAAATCATGTGATTGTCAAGAAAAAAGATTTGTTTGCTGGAAGATTATTGGGTCTGACATATCTTTATTTTAAGAAGTAAATAAAATGTTTCTTTTTCGGGATTTTGGACATATATCTAACTCTTTAAATAATCAGTTTATGTGCCAGAATGATTATTAATGAAAGAATATCAAATATTTACGAAACTACAAATCCTGTATTCTGTAAAAGCATATCAATAGTTCAGACATTAATAGATTTAATTCCCCGAAAACATATAAAATGTTTACAAAAATAAGACACTTGTCTCCAAAAAATCATATCAAATTGTTACAAAGATAATCTCTTTCAAGTTTTATTTTCTTGCTACAAAAGTAATAGACTTTTTCTGTTTAATTCATCTTAGAATCTTAGAAAAGAAAAGTGGACAAGCTTTGGTTGGTTTGTTTTATATGTCAAATTTTGTTGAGATATTTAATGCCAAATTTAATCTATTTTTGAACCAACAGTTGCATAGTTTTAAATAACTAATGATAATCATTTGTTAAGAATTATAGATTTCAACTAACAATTCTTGATAGAAATAGTGCGGGCGTTTGTGGTGTAATAGTTATTATCGGAGGAAACGGAAATGATAACTGAGTTCAAATACTGAACAAGACTGTTTGAATTTTACATATTTCTAATATCCCCGGGAAGATTAGAATCCAACAATTCTTGCTCCCGCAAAGGCTAAATAGTAGAGGATTGTGTGCTATTCAACTCCGGTTTGGGAACTCCCGAGTTTTAGTTTTAGACCTGGATAGGAATGGACTTTCTCATTTTTTTTCCTCCCAGAGACACTCTTTATGAGTAACGCCCATACTACCTAAACAGATTAAAGGTCGAGTAAAAGTGAGAATAAAAGTATTTCATTCCCATCTACCAGGAATAATTTTCTAAAAGATCGATTTGGCCCATAAATAGTACCTTAAGTGTTACAACAATTCATGTCAAAGAAGACCTGGAAGTAAGACTAAAGAAAAAGAGAGGATACCCACCAAAGGAACAAAAGCAGTGGATTCAGTTGACAAACTCAGCCTCGTTATTGATGGGTGTCTTATAGCTCAGCAAGGGATGCAGTCGATATATTCTAAATCTTGCCGACGCAGAAAGATGGTCACGTGTCTATAAATGAAAATTTACATGTTTTATTTTATTTGTTTACAAGCGAAACAATCGTAAAATACTTGTAAAATGACGGGTTTATTCATTTATACATGGATACTTCCCCGGCTTTTGCTGCAGGTAAGTATAATATATTTGCTCTCACTCTAACATTGAGTTCATCATTTCTTTCTATCAGTTTGTACCAGCAGGAGACTGCTGATTTCGAGTAAGTATACTTTTGACATCTTGAACAGGGGGGTTCGGAGCAGACCAACATTAACAAATTTGATTTTAGGATAACAAAAACTTATTGATACTGAAACAAAGAAGCATAGAGAAAATTTTCCTTCATCATATAATACTTTTATATTTTTAGAATAAAAATATGCACGCTCTAGTTGAAGGGTCAGGCAAAACTTGATTAGATTTGAGCCTCCGAAAACTTGTACCTGAATTGGCCGATGAGACAATGGCTTCTAGCTATCAGCGTTGTTGAAAAGAATCCAGATCATTTTACCTTGAAGTCGTGAGTTGAATAGATAAATAGCCAAGAAGGCGAATTAACTGATACGAAATATTCAAGGGCATGAAAAACGTAATGAAAACAGTCTACCCACGCGGATTAAATAAAGGATTGTTTAAATTTCTTTAAGGCCAGCAAGAACCATAAAAACGTTTTACATACAATGGCTGGAATGGTGTGAATATTAAAACTAAGATTAGGACACTAGTCCGGTAACTATAAATTGTGGAGACTAACACGACTATTATCATATTTTTTATTCAAATATTTACATTATAAACTGTAAACCCGTTTGGTCACTGATAATACGGACTGAACGTGTTTTTAGTTTCTTTATGACAATCTTGACGATTCTAGTTTGGGTGGCAAAAAAGATTTTTGATAGCATTTTGTATTTATATCAGCTCCATTGGCAACTTCAATGATTGAAAAATAAGATAGATTGTGAAAGCTGTCTGTATATTTTGGGACACATTTCATTGATAGATTGCTAGCTAGCAAGATAGATATGAATTTATACACACACACACACACACACACACACATATATATGTATATAAACGAAAATCGTTGGACAAATAGGAATATACCTTTTATGTTATCTAGCTATTGGTAGTTATTATATGGTTTCGACCTTAGGTCATCGTCAGTTGAAAACGTTTTGCGGAAAAGAAAGAAAGCACTTTTTAGAAAGTTTTAAGATTTTTTTTTTTAAATAAGATATTTTTAGAAGTTGATATGCTGTATTAAAAGTGATGTAAAAATGTACTGTCGGTGTAGCATATGCATTAGTCTAAAGAATGTTGTCTGATCAGACAAAATCTTTCAAACTAATGGATATGTTTCACAAACAGAACATTGCACACACACACACACACACACACACCATCACACACACACGTATATATATATATATATATATATATATATATATATCAAGCTGTACAATTTAAACTAATTATTTTAGTTTTATGCCACTGAAAGACTATGAAATATTCATGATTTTTTTCCTAAATTACAAGTTTCTGCATTGATCTTTATATTAGACTAATGCGAGTTGGAAATCAACGCATTCGCTCACTTGCAATAGTATCAAATATATATATATATATATATATATATATATATATATATATATATATATATATATATATATATAAGCTCAGCAAATGAACTACAATTGGGGGTTGTATACAGTTGTAAAATCTTACGTTGACCGTCCAAACCTTTTGGATAAGCCGGTAATTGAAAAGTGGAGTTAAAGACTGCCATCGATCGCTCGAACACCACTTTGTTCTAAATTCAAATAACTTTTTCTCAAAAATCTTTTTCTCAAAACCAAAGCAAGAGAGCCCATTTTCACTCTTTGTATACCACTACACTTTCTTGTTCATATGTGTCTGTGAGTGCGCTTTATTTATGTTGATTCAGCTTTGGCCTGAAATGGGGGCCTCTTTGTATTTTCTTTTTTCCTGCAGAGATCGAATTGGTAATAAAACCTTCGAATCAAACTGCAATGGGAAGTATATCAATAATCCACTGGTTTTGTATGCATTGCTTTCACAGATGTTCATACTTGTCCAACATATATTGATGTACTCAGTTGTTGTTTTCCTCAAAAGGAATCGTTAACTAAATGAAGAAAACTCATTTTGAATTATCTGATCATAATTTCTGGACGTTAGTGGTTAACGTTATTTCAGCTGGAAATGAAAAATGACGTTTCTAATTGATAGTGATTCTCGACATAGATCACTCATACATTACTCATTGGTATGGCAACGAACAAAGAAGCCTGTAAACAATAGATGTGTCAAGCTATTTCATACTGTTATATTTTCTTTGATTATTTATCACATCAGGAGTAACTGGTGACTTTCTCTGACGTTCCAGTGATTGTGCTGTTGTGTTGTGCATATTTTAATTCTTCTTCAGATTTCTACTCCAGCCAGTCTCTTTTTCATGTTGTTTTGAATATTTGCGATAGATCGAACTAGGATTGGTATTATTGTCACCTTCAAGTTACATAACTTTATCTGTTCTCATGCAAGGTCCAGTTATTCATTCAATTTTTGCACTTTTCATTTAAATTTATTGTATGATCATTTCAGAACAACTATGTTTCATTGCATCTCTTTAGTGATATTTTTTATTCACTCGCCTAAGTGCTCTCTAAAGAAGATGAGCTATTGCGAAACTGTTTGTATTTTATATCGGTTGAAAGTGCCAGATATATTGTAAATATATTTATCTATCCCTTTCTTGATCATATCCACTCTAATTAGTACGATGGTAGTTTTAAGGTGCCATATTTGTTCAATTTTATTCAGAGGTGTTTATTTGTATTATTATTATTATTATTATTATTATTATTATTATTATTATTAGTAGTAGTAGTAGTAGTAGTAGTAGTAGTAGTAGTAGTAGTATACTCATTAAAGAGTTTGCACACGAGCATTAGCTGATGTTTTTTTCACTGGAGTGACAGCAAGTCTCCTCAAGTCTCTAGAACTCTTCTTACTAATCTGGCCGATCTGATTGCTCTCTACTTGCGCTGTTATTTCCAAGTCTTCCAGGTCCTTTACCAATCTTTTGGTCAAAGCGCTCCAGTTACAATTTGTGCCACCGTCACTCTCACATGACATAAATTTCTTTAGTACTCTTGCAAGATCTAGATACTCATCTTTCTTTTAAAAATTTACTCTGAGATCTGCCTGGACGGCAAAGTTCACTATTCGGCAAGTTCTTTTTCTTTGTTATCTTTCTCATGACTAGTCATGAAGCCGAGAATATTATTATTATTATTATTATTATTATTATTATTATTATTATTACAGCATGAGTATAGAGTAATATGTGTATTAAAAGAGCAATTGAGTAAAGAAATGTTTTAATTGTTATTTTAGTTCTAGACGACAATAACAGTAAGCAAGCAAGTTCAGATACAAAAAGTGAACTTGAAATTGTACACGATCTTGAATATAATTAAGTTTTCGTGGTCGACAGGATTGACAACGAATGTCAAAGGTCAAATGGACTGTGGATGGGAGTAAAGGAAAAAAAGATTCAAATTTCTGACTTGCGTTCGTCTAATTGAAAAATCAATGCCACAACTTGAAATGCTTAGTCACTCAATAGAAGAAAAAAAAACCCAAACAAAAACAGAAATATTCGATATTCTTTCAGCGGTATAAAGATTTAATGATTACAGTATAAAACTGTACAGCTATGTACGTACGTATATGTATTTTTATGGTTTTATACAATAATCATTTAAGCTTTATACCTTTTAAAGAATATCGAATATATATATATATATATATGTATATATATGTGTGTGCGTGTGTAAGTGTAAGTGAATGTGTGTATGTGAGTGACTGAATGTATGTGTGTGCGTATATATGTGTATGTATTTACTAACAACTCCACATGAACAGGGTGCGAAACAAGGTCAGTTTCTAAGCGGAGTTTAAAAGGTTTCAATTAAGAGTTTTCCTTTTCCAAAATCTGTTTCTGTACCAAGGTTAAAGCTCCCAGTCTGCTCTTCTATTTATATACTGATAGAGGGCGAAATGCAAACAGACACTTCCAGTTTTTGATCTCAAGACAAACATATACATATATATATATGTGTGTGTGTGTGTGTGTGTGTGTGTGTGTGTGTGTGTGTATGTGAACAGCGGCAGCATTATGTCGGGTAGAAAGCACCGACTTTCCTGACTCTCTTTCGTCATCCGTTTCTATCATCTATCGCTCTTGGCACATCTTCAAGACTGCATCCAGTGTCCGCACAGAGTTAATCTATGCAAGTCCTTGCAGGTCAGCCAACACAAGTGGAATAATGTAAAGGAATTTATAAAAGAATGTTGCTAATGAGTTCGTCTTTACTTCTCCATCTTGCCCAGCGTGTTTTAATCGTCTTGAGTTTTATTAACTTCTAAGCATTCATGAGCATGTAAATTGCCACATTTTCCATTGCAGTATTCAAACTTGTGAGATGAAAAGTCAGTAGCCGCACTGCTGCTCTTTCGTCGGCTGTTGTTTCGAACTTTTTTTTTTCAAATATCACGTAGTATTCCTGAGTATTTCCCATCTAGCTATTTATTTCTGCGTTTCGTTAGCGTTCAGGTGGTCTATCCATACAGTATTACTGAAACATCCACAGTTTGGAAGAAATTTCGTTTTATTCTGTGTGAGACATTACATTTCCATATGATTAATAACCTGTCAATCGCGGTCCACAACCTAACCAATAGTATGTTGACATCAATTTCAGTAGATGAGATATTGTTGGCCCGGTCTATGAATTAGTTTGGCTACTTAAATTGGAGATGACCCCTTCTTGTTTAAAGCATGAACTCTCTCTCACACACACAGACACACACACACATACACTCACACACACACACATAGATACACATATATATATATATATAATTCTATTAATATTTACCTATTTATTAGAGTTCGTTAATATCTATCAATCTCCGTCTTTTTATATCTATCTATTCATGCCAATATATAAGCGTCTGTTTACGAGCCCATGTGGATGTGTATAGGAGTTCAAGTTAAAATTCACTTTAAAACAGAAAAGGTTTTTCACATGAAATTCAAATTTAACACTTATTAGTATTAGGAACATTTTACTTGTGAATTCAATATTATCTATCTATTTATCTATCTCTCTAAGTACGAAGAGTGTTCAAAAATAAATCGAATCTTTTTCTAACACGTTTTTCTTGTTTTGCCAAAAATTTAATGAAATTTATTCCCTGAAAAAAGTACCTTCCCTATTCGTAATACAGAAATCCTGTTATTTTTTTCAGTTTCAGATTTCATTTGGAAGTAATTAGGAGAACTAGCGAGTATGTATCATAGCCTGTTTTTTTTTTTTTTCCATCCCTGCTATGATCTGAAATCGATGATTTTAAGAGAGGATCAATTTTCGGAACAAAAAAATCACTAAGAAAGTAGAGCAATTAATTAATTTCTGCTTGACGCTCAGATGGTTTTATCTTTTGTTCATTTTTCGGCGGATATGGAGATGTTTTCAGGCAATTTCCTTTTAAAATCATCGGATGCAAACGTTTTCAGATTATTTCAACTTTGAAAACTTTTAGTGAAGTCTGAGGAATTCCCCGGATCAAAGAGCATAGTATCAATTTTTAAGTGAGACACGACTGGATTCAAATCACAGCTTGTCACAGCTTTGATTTCTGTACAAATGCTGAAGAGTTCAGTCTAACCTATTTACCATAGCTGGTCGAGAAAATATGGATTTGTGTCTTTCCCAAGAGCATTCCCATCAAGTGAAATAAAAACAGCATTGTCAAGGGTTTGAACTCAGGTTGCCGGGTCCATTTCCCAAGATGATTACCATTATTCAATAAACTTCCATATAAGAAACAAAACCTCTGGTTGTCATGCGTATTGCAACTATAATTAACGTAGTATTTATCATTATAATAAAAATAGTCAAGTTCATTGCCGCACAACAGTTCAGTAGCGAATAAGCTGAAACGTCTGTTGTGTACGCTTTTATAAAATTTCAATTTCTCTTAGGACTTTCTTTCTTTCTCTCTCCCTCCTCTCTCTCTCTCACTCTCTCTCTCTCTCTCTATATATATATATATATAGATCTGTCTATGCTCGGGTAAATATTCAATGCAAATCAGAGAAATATAAGTAGTGGCTTTAATATAATGAATAATCTCTTTAAAATTACATTATACCCAGTGATAAAATTACCTTGATCTTTGGTAAGATCATTTGCATTTTTTTCGTATGCTTAATTAAAAGCAAGGTCTTAATTCCCTAAATGTCACCATGTAATCTAATAATAGCGTAAGCAATCATCAGGCTTTAACGAATAGACCTGATAACATCTCAGGGACATTCATTTTTTCAGATGTCGATTTTACCAATAAAATGAATTTCACGATCAACATTCAAGAACGTGTTACATTGATAGGAAAAATGTATTTATTTTCACTTACATTATTCTGTATAGTTGCCATTAGCTCTCCGCACCCAAGAATAAATAGGAAGTCCCAGTGGGGTAGTGGCTATCGTGCTTGACTTCGACATCATAGTAATCGAGTTCGAACTGCAGTCACAGTATTATGATCGCTTCTAGAAAAGATATGAACCAACTTATTCCCGCAGCGATTGGCTAAGTAGTAACAGTGTCGTGCTTTTATATTTATAGACCAACTCGTCCGCTCGTACAGAAAAGCCATACAAGAAAAGTTTTAAGGAGAGTTTGAATTTTGAGTTTCTCCAAGACTGGTTGCTATACGAAAAACCCAGTCTGCCCTACTATTTATCTATCGCTAGCCGGAGAGTAGTTGGTTCCTTACCTTTCCCTACGGTACTGTTACAATGTAAAATGCAAACAGCTTCGTCCAGGATTTGAATACAGGTATCCGAGTAGATTACTTACGGCGGTAACCATTACACCACGTTCGCCTGCAGTATATCAATAAGAATGGCTTTGGCATTAAATAACCTGTGAAGGTTGATATGCCATTATAGAAATCAATCAATCACGTGTACATACGAGGTGCATACGATAAGTTTCCAGATTTTTCGTATGGACATTTAAAATTGTCGTAGACTCTTGAAAATTCACTATGTTATTGCTATACATCTTATGAGATTAGATGACGGACCAATTTTTATGATTTCTGGTTCAAATGAACAGTTACAGCAGCAATCGGAGTACACCCTACTAAAGCCTGATTGTCACAGCTGGTGAATTTAAAAAAATGTTATCTGACTCTTTAGAAGAATGATATGCAATAAAATTCTGTTTTAAAATAGGAAAAAAGCCACAGTAATAGATGGAATGCTTCAGACTGATTTTGCACCATCTTGCATGAATCGAGCATCAGTTTTTGAGTGGCATAAGAGATTCAAGGAAGGCTGGGAGTCTGGGATGGATGATGAGAGGTGTGGGAGGAGTAAGGAAGTCAATACACCAGAGATGATTGGCCAAAGGGTTAGGTTTAGGGTTACTATGTTGAGGTTTTTAGGGAGTTCAGGGAGAGATTTCTTGGGAAGAGGCCAGCACTCTTCAAATCGGGTCAGCGGCATTTCCACCAGGGCAATACACCAGTCCATAACTCCATTCTTGTCACAGACTACTTGACCAAGATGGGCATCAAGACAGTTCCTCATTCTCCCTATAGTCCAGACCTTGCTCCCTTTGACTTTTGGTTATTCCCTAAGCTCAGAGACTGAGGAGATGAAAGAGGAGATGAATTGAGGAGATGAAAGAGGCTGTGACGAAGGTCATTGACACGATCACACAAGAGGACTTCCATGGGTCCTTCCAGAAGTTGTTGGAACGGTAAAACAAGTGCATTGCAGCTGGAGGAGATTTATTTCGAAGGGGACAAGAGTTTCATTTGTGTACTATCAATAAAAGTGCCCAGAGGAAAAAAAGTCAGGAAACTTATCGTATGCACCTCGTACACACCGAAAGAAACGTGATTAGTCAAACAGTTATCTTCGCTGAAAATAGAATCAGTGACCTAAGATTTCCAGAAAAGCTATGCTAATAAAAATATCGTTCTTATGCTTATAACCCTTGTTTAGCATAATCTTTACAGACATTATCTTAGAGAAAATAGTAATTACAATCCGGGGTTCGGCAGAATGATCTCTTAGGTTTGAAACGTAAATAAAAAAGTAACATATTTTATTCAAAGTTTAATCCTACAACAAGAAAATAGAAACAATATTAACCATTTAATTTGTTTTTGTAAGTTTAATGTAAAAATGATCATATCTCTACATGTTAGATGTTCGACTCTAAAGTTCTGCAGTGTTCACTTTCTTATTATTTTTGGTATTGCTGCCATTTCATAAAGAATAAAATATTTCAGTTGTCAGCACCTGCATTTAAAGAATTCAACATTCAGGTATCTCCAGAGGATGTAATCACAAATGGATCTGAGAAGCGAAAAAGCGAAGTGATAACCGTTAGCTTGTAATGCTAGTCACCATTCTTTAAAGAATGGCACGACATTCACTATTCTACGCCGTGATGGAAACTTCAAAAGCATAGCTTCCTAAGTCCTTGTTTTAATATATTAGCACCTAAACTTTGAGAAATTTTTAAAATAGCAATGAATGTTGACTTTGAAAATATTTTTAGTGATTCTAAACAATATTTAAAAGAATACTAAATATTTTTTCATTTACTAGTTTAATTCCATTATAAAAATTCAGCTACAAGAATGGGGTTTAGAATACTCTCCGGTTAACTCTGACGGGGAGTGGTTATGTTAGGAACACAACAATGGTTCAAATCGATCTGTTCAAAAATATTCGTCTTAGGCAGGACCTTGAGCAAAAAACATTCGTCTTCGTCAACACCGTGAGCAAAAAAATATTCGTGTTCGGCATGATCGTGAGCAAAAAACATACGTCTTCCTCAAAACCGTGAGCAAAAAAAATCGTCTTCGGCTGAACCGTGAGCATAAAAACATGCGTCTTCGTCAGAACCGTGAGGAAAAAACATTCATCATCGGCAGGGCCGTAGGCAAAAAATATTCATCTTCCTCAGGACTGTGAGTAAAAAAAAAAAAAATGACTTCGGTAGCACCGTGAGCAAAAAAAAAGAAAGTTCGTCTTCCTCAGAACCGTAAGCAAAAAACATTCGTCTTCGTCAGGACTGTGAGCAAAGAACATTCATCTCCCTCGGGACCGTGAGCCCCCCAAAATTCCTCTTCGGCAGGACGATGAGCAAAAAACCTTCGTCTTTGGCAGAACCATGAGCAAAATACATTCGTCTTCAGTAGAACCGTGAACAAAAACCATTCGTCTTCGGTCGGACAGTGAGCGAAAAACTCAAACAAAATAACAACACAAATAATGTAAATGCAAACGTTATTCCCTAACGTCTATGCATAGAATAACCCTTTACGGGCTGGCATGCTGTTAAAATTCATCAATCAATAAATCAATCCAAACAAATTCTACATATCAAGGATTTAAAACTAAAATCCTGACGAAATGCATTATAATGGAGAGTACAGGAAAAAAAAACATATCATGTTAATTCGTTTACTTGGCAGTGTCTAAATGTTTGTTATATTTTGGTAACGTGAGTCATATTTCTGCCGCCCCAGATGTTTTTTTGCTGAGGTTGTGAAGGTAACAAGCATTGACTGTGTTTGTTTGATACTCTCTTTGGTTTACACGCCGGATTTGGCTGAATAGCTGTTGTGATGTTTAGGGATTAAAATGAAGACATGCAGACAAGAGAAGTAGGTTGAAACCAATATATCAAAATAACAGAACAAATATACAGAATACAGGTGTTATACAACAGTTAGGAATGTCCTTCCGGTACTGACAGGCAGCTTGGAGGTTATCTCCCCGAGTGTCAAGTAGAGTTGGTATGTACTGAGGAAGAATAGTCAATCCAGAGATTTAAGCCTATCTTACCTTGCCTTATTGTCGAGGTTCTTGCACTTCAAGTGAAATATTTTCAACCATCTGGTTAAAGTAATCAACTCCATTTTAAACTTTTGCACAGCAAATATTTTTGGTTACTTCTTTGGCGTCAGGATCCAATTGAAATTTCGTAAAAGATAGTTTCCCAAGTAAGACTTCGTTGCACAGCTCTTCAGCTTTCAATCACAGACGGATTAAAGTAATGCATAACGTGCATCGGTGAATCAGCTACTACAAGACTACCAAATACAGCGGCTACCTACGACGACTTGTACTGCTTCAACGATATGATTTACGCACCAAAAACTGGAGTGTAAAAAATATTGCAAGATTTTTTACTCACCCGAGAAATTCTGAAAACTATTTGTTTGGACTCTAATACTGTGTCTTACCTTTCTTCTTGTAGAATATTGCCTTTTACATGTTTTTGGAAAAAATTAATTATATCATTTAATTTTTCTTCTGCTGTTTGTGAATAAATGCCAGGTGTAAGGAGCTTTCGTTTTTCTACCTTCCAGTATATCAGTCTACAATTCAAATGAGATTTATTCGATATTTTAGAATGTGTTTTGTCCAATACAAAGCAGGGTTTAATTTGTAAAACGATCCCTGTTAAAAAATATTCATGAAGATTTCCTAGCAAATTTTCTGCTTTGCTACGTTTTTTTCTTTTCTTTTTTTTTTACTGATTTCTTCTCATCTTGTCGTGTTGAAAATATTACAATCATCTGATACTTGTGAGCTTTTCAATTCAAGAAGATAATTAGGCTATTGATGCATTTTTATTAATTTTATTGCTTCAGTGTTGATTCAAAGAAATAATCTTGTCAATTTAGCAAAGACCCGTATATGGGAGGTTTATTCAATGTTAATTCTTTTATAGATTTGGTTACATCGTATCTTATATGGATAAGATTACTGCAGATATTTCAATTAAAATGATCTGTTAAGTTTTATGCGTTCAGGTGCATGGAATAGCCAGAAATTATATTGCATCACCCACACTGGAACTAGCAATCCTATTTCAAATCTAGCTTTCATGTGTTTCAGAATTCAGATAATACAATTCAATATCACGTCGTAATTGGTATAGTTTTCGCGTGTACATTACAATATCCTATAATTTATTCATTACGAAATCTGTAGTGCAGAATTTAATTCGCGAAAGGCTTGAAACTTGATAGCTTTTAAAGCAGCGATTTCAATGTAATAAAACTATTCCTTTCTCCAGTCTTTGCTGGTACCTAAACCAAGAATGTATCTCAGCGAAAAGTACGTACACACCACCTCTCTCTGTCTCTATCTCTGTTTGTCTATCCCCTCTCTGTTTCTGTGCAAATAAAATCATTCCCACAAAACTATGATTAGGTCAACAATAAGAAGATACAGTGGATCTAAGCATAATAGTGCAATTTCTCTATTTCCATAAAATAGCTAAGAAGATCGTAACAGGATTCTTACTTGTGCAATAGTGACAAAATGCTCGGAAAGAATAATGCATTTTACAATTTGATTAAAAACTTTTGTTGCTTCAGCAAACTACAGATTGAAAATAAACTAAAACAAAAAATAAAATAAATAATTGCATCTTATCAGAAAGTTGAAAACGTTGTGGAACATGAGACTAATGGTTACACCAATCGTAGGTGATACATTTGGAATTGTTTCCAAAGACATTTAGAAAGAAGTCTTGAGGAACTAGAAATCAGCGTAAGAATCGAGATCATCCAGACCGCAGCACTTACCATCCGAATACTTTGAAGGGTCCTGAAGAACTGAAGAGACTTGCTGTCACTTAGACTTAAAAAAAACGAATTAAAACTGTTTTGAATAACTTGGAATCAGTAAAATACTACTACTACTTCTGCTACTACTACTACTACTACTACTTATAATAATAATGATAATAAGAATGCACTAGAAAGGGAGGAGATTTACAACTAGCTAAAAAGAGCTGTGATGCATTGATTGACACATCTGCTAGGAGCGCAAAACGAGACGAAAAAATCTAGCTATTGGGTGGAATGACTACTATAAGACATATAACATAGTCCCGCAAAGCTAAATAATAGTCTCAAAACGTACAATATATCTTGTGAAGTCATAAATGTTATCAAGGATAGCATGAAAAATTAGAGAGTGGAATTGACAGCCGAAAGAAAAAGCCTAGCTGAGGTAAAAATCCTAAGAGGGATCTTCCAGAGAGATGCGTGATCAATATTATTATTTGTAATAATGACTCTGGATCACACCCTCAGAAAATGCACTGGAGGATACAAACTTCATCAATCACAAGAATAAAAATCACCCTCCAATTGTACATGAACTATATCAAACTGTTTTCCAAAAAATGAAAAAAAAATGGCAACCCTAATACAGGTGTTGAGGATATAGGTATGGAATTTAGCACCAAAAAATGTGTCCTACATTATAGTGAAAGGTAGAAAACGATAATTGACGAAAAGAGTTGAACAATCAAATCAATGAAAAATCAGAACTTTCGGAGAAAAGGAAACTTACAAATACTTGGTAATATTGGAAGAGACACCATCAGACAAGTGGAGATGAAAGGAAAAATCAAAAAGAATTCTTAAAGAGAACGAAAAACCTACTCGAACCTAAACTTCATAGCAGAAATCTCATTATCGAGAAATACTCGGGACCATTCTAGAAGCGGACGAGAAAAGAACTTAAACGAATAGATCAGAGAACAAGAAAACTTATAATTATGCATGAGGCCTTACATCCAAGAGAGGATGTAGATAGACATTATGTGTCAAGAAAAGGAACAGGAAGAGGACTTACCAGTGCTGATGCAACGATACAACAACGCGAAGACTAAAGTATAGAGGAAGCCTGATGACAGCGATCAGAAACCATGAAGACAACAAAAATATCAATAGAACAAAAATAACCGGTAAACAAATATGGGAGGAAAAACAACTCTCTGGAGATTTCAAGCGAAAAATAGCGAAATCACGCACAAGAAAACTTGGACATGGCTAAGAAATGAAAACCTTAGGAAAGAAACAGAAAACTTTTCTGAGAGCAGCACAAAACAACGCTATAAGGACTATGTCAAAGCAAGAATAGACAAGAAGCAACAAAATAACAGATGTAGGTTATGTGGTTCTCGAGACAAAACAATCAATCACATAATAAGAGAATGCAGTAAATTAGCGCAAAAAAGAGTATAAGACTAGACACAACAGGTTAGGGAATTTGATCTACTGGGAACTGAAAAGAAATTTGAATTTGACAATACAAACAAATGGTATCTGCACAACCCAGAATCTCTCCAAGAATATGCAAAGCAAAATATTCTCTGGGATTTTGAGATACAAATGGATTACTTTTTCGCGGTCAGACGACAAGACTTAGAGATAGTCAATAAATAAAAGAACCAGCGAAATAATGGATTTTACCATCTCAGCTGATAACAGGGTAAAACAGAAGTAAAACGAAAAGAAAGATAAGTACCTAAACCTTGCTAGAAAAACAATGAAACATGAAAGTGACGGTGATAAGAATTGTAATTGGCGCACTCGGTAGTGTCATTAAATGACTGGTAAAGGGTTAGGGGAACTTGGAAATAAGAGGATGATTAGAGACTATCCAAACTATAGCATTATTGAGAAGGCCGGAATACTGAGAAGAGTCCTGGAGATTTGAGATGACTTTCTGTCAGACAGACTCAAGTGGAAAACCATCAGCTAACGTCCATGTAAAAAATTCTCAGAACAGAATAATAATAATAATAATAATAATAATAATAATAATAATAATGAACTGAAACAAAGTGAAATGAGAGATAAGTACTGCGACCTTGCTAGAGAATTGAAAAAACTATGGAACATGAAGTTGACTATGATACCAATTGTGATAAGTGCTTTTGGCATGGCAACTAAAGGATTATTAAAGGGTCTGGAGGATTTGGAAGTTGGCGGCTGAGTAGAGACCATCCAAACAATAGCATTATTGAAAACTGCCACAATACTGAGAAGATTTCTGGAGACTTGAGGAGACTTGCTGTCTCTCAATCTTCAATGAAAGTCCATCAGCTAACGCTGATGAGAAAAACTCTAATTAGTAAATAATAATAATAGTGCAATTTTCTTTTTTTTTAAATAACACTGGATTTTCTATGACTTGTAATGATGATGAGAGGTGTGGGAGGAGTAAGGAAGTCAATACACCAGAGTTGATTGGCCAAAGGGTTAGGTTTAGGGTTACTATGTTGAGGTTTTTTCGGGAGTTCAGGAAGAGATTTCTTGGGAAGAGGCCAGCACTCTTCAAATCGGGTCAGTGGCATTTCCACCAGGGCAATACACCAGTCCATAACTCCATTCTTGTCACAGACTATTTGACCAAGATGGGCATCAAGACAGTTCCTCATTCTCCCTATAGTCCAGACTTTGCTCCCTTTGACTTTTGGTTATTCTCTAAGATCCGAGACTGTTGCTATGAGACAATTGAGGAGATGAAAGAGGCTGTGACGAAGGTCAAGGACACGATCACACATGAGGAGTTCCATGGGGCCTTCGAGAAGTTGTTGGAACGGTAGAACAAGTGCATTGCAGCCGGAGGAGATTACTTCGAAGGGGACAAGAGTTTCATTTGTGTACTATCAATAAAAGTGCCCATATATGTCTGAAAATGTACAAAATATCAGATGAAGACATAAACTTCATCGAACAGACCATGAAGACCTGGAGAGTGGAACTGACGGCAGGAGGAAGAAGCATAGCTGAAACAAAGATCCAAAGAGGCATCTTCCAAGGAGATGCACTATCGCCATTACTATTCATAATAGCCATGATGCCACTGAACCACATACTCAGAAAATGCACTGCCGAATACAAACTCAGCAGATCGTAAGAGAAGATCAGCCACCTAATGTACATGAATGACATTAAATTATTTGCAAAAAATGAAAAAGAACTGGAAACTCTCATACACGCTGTTAGAATATACAGTCAGGACATAGGAATGGAATTTGGCATAGAAAAATGAGCCATGGTCGTCATGAAAAGTGAAAAACGACATATGACTCACGGAATGGAACTACCAAATCACGACAGAATTAGGACGCTTGAAGAAAATGAAACCTACAAATACTTGGGCATCTTGAAGGCTGACACCATCAAACAAGTGCAAATGAAAGACATGATCCGAAAAGAATATCTCAAGAGAACGCGAAAACTACTCGAGACAAAACTCTCCAGCAGAATCCTCATCAAAGGAATAAATACTTGGGCTGTACCACTAGTCAGATACTCGGGACCCTTTCTCAAGTGGACCCGAGAGGAACTTAAACAAATGGACTAAAGGACAAGAAAATTAATGACCATGCATAAGGCATTACACCCCAGAGACGACGTTAACTGACAATATGTATCTAGAAAAGAGGGAGGAAGAGGACTTGCCAGCATCGAAGACACCGTTGACGCAGCCATACAATGGCTCGAAGACTACATAGAAAAACACGAACGAGGACTAATTACAACCATCAGAGTCGATACGGACAACACGATAAACGAAAGAATGACAACAACTAGGAAACAAAAATGGGAAGGAAAACAACTCTATGGCCGCTTTAAGCGTCTAATAAACATCTCACACCAGAAAACCTGGACCTGGCTAAGAAAAGGAAACCTTAAGAGAGAAACGGAATCCCTCCTGATAGCAGCACAGGACAACGCCATAAGAACGAATCATATCAAAGCGAGAATAGATAAGACGCAACAAAACAGTAAATGTAGGCTATGCGGTGACAGAGACGAAACGATCAATCACATAGTAAGCGAATGTAGCAAATTAGCACAGAAGGAGTACAAGGCGAGACACGACTGGGTCGGCAAGGTGATCCACTGGGAAATGTGCAGGAAATTTCAATTCGACCATACAAACAAATGGTATATGCACAACCCGGCGCCTGTCCTAGAAAATGACTCGCATAAACTCCTATGGTACTTTTACATACAAACGGATCACCTAATCCCGGCCAGAGGACCTTACCTCATAATAATCAACAAAAGAAAGAGAATCTGCAAAATTGTTGACTTTGCTGTCCCGGCGGACCACAGAGTAAATCTGAAGGAAAGTGAAAAGAAGGATAAGTACCTCGACCTTGCTAGAGAATTGAAAAAACTGTGGAACGTGAAAGTAACGATTGTGCCAATTGTGATTGGTGCGTTAGGCAGAGTAACAAAATGATTATTAAAGGGCCTGGAGGACTTGGAAGTTGGCGGACAGGTAGAGACTATCCAAACGACAGCATTCCTGAGGACGGCCAGAATACTGAGACGAGTCCTGGAGACTTGAGGAGACTTGCTGTCACTCAAACTCCAGTGAAAAACCATCAGTTAACACTATGAAAAACTCTAAAGGAGTTAATAATAATAATAATAATAATAATAATAATGATAATAATAATAAAGAAGCAACAAAATAGCAAATGTAAATTATGTGATGACCGAGAAGAAACAATCAATCACATAAGTGAATGTAGTAATGTAGAGCCAAAAAGTATAAGACAAGACACACCTGAGAGAGGAAGGTGATCCGCATGAAACTGAAAAGAAGTTTTGATCATACGAACAAATACATGCACAACCCAGAATCCGTTATAGAAAATGAGACGCACAAAATTCTGTGTGATTTTGAGAAACAGACGGATCATACAATTTTGGCCAGAGGACTAGAACTAGTGATAAAAAGAGAACCGGCAGAATACTAAGCTTTGTCGTTCCGGCTGATCACGGTGTAAAACTGAAGGAAAGCACCAAGAAAGATCATTTTCCCGACTTTGCTAGAGAACAGAAAAAACTATAGAATATGAAAGTAACAGGGATACCAATGATAACTGGCGTCAACTGATACAGTCAACAAAGTATTGGTACAGGGATTAGAGAAATCGGAAATTAGAGGACTAGCAGGGACCATCCAAATTATAACATTGTTGAAATCGGCCAGAATACTAAATTGTGTCCTGGAGACTTGCTATCACTCAGACTCCATTCGAAAGCTATCAGCTATTCCTGGTGTGAAAAGCCCTTAAATCAGTAAAATAATAATAATAATAATAATAATAATAATAATAATAATAATAAGAAGAAGAAGAAGAAGAAGAAGAAGAAGAAGAAAATGAAAAATGACTGGAGACCCAGTTAGAAGCAAGAAAAATGTGCAGCAAGAATATGGGAAAAAAATTAGGATCGAAAATGTGTCATGATCGTAATGAAAAGTGAGAAAAGAGAAAGAGCGGAAAGAATAGAACTGGCAAATCGGGAAAGTATTAAAATGTATGAAGATAAAGATTTGAATTACTTGGAAATATGAAAAGTTAACATTATCATACAAGCAAAGATGAAGGGAAAATAAGAATATATTACCCAAGAAGAACGAAAAAGTTTCACGAAATGAAGCTTTGTTGCTGAAATCTCACCAAAGAGATTAATACCTCTGCTGTTGTTAGATACTCAGAATCATTCTTCAAATGGGCAAGGAAAATCTCGAAAGAGAAAAGGAATGTTTTCAAAAGGCAGCACAAAACAACACCATAAGGACCAATTATTTTTAAAGCAAAAATCGATAATACGCAAACAGAAAAGTAAGTGAAAGTTACGTAGAGAAGAAGCTGTAATGGTTAATCATATTGTGAACGTTATGCTGTAAACTCATCATGACTGGGTGGGGAAGGTGTTCCACGGTCAATTGCGAAATAAATTAAAATTTGACCAAACTAGCAAATGATATATGCACAAGCCAGGGAATCAGGCGTATAAAATTATTTACGATGTTCAAATAGAAACGGATCACCTAACCGCAGCCAGAACTCATAGTGATGATTGACAAAAAAGACAACTTGCCATTTCGCGGATTTTGCTGTTAAAAGATAAACAAATTCTTGGAAAACAAAAAATGTTATAGAATATGAGAGTGACGATGATTCTGATTGTAAGTGGAGCGCTTGGAATGGTCTCTAAAGGCCCGTAAGAATGACTGGAGGATATAGAAATCAGAGGAAGAACCAAGACCACCCAGAATACAGTATTGTGGATATCAGCTAAAATACTTAGGACTGTTAAGAGCAAATTTGAAAGATTGAATTAATTGAAACGTCATATCTAAAGGCATCATAACAGTTTATGGATTGAATGAAGATATTTGTCTGATATTCTAAATAGGGTACCGCCTACGATAAAACATGCTTTAAGAAGGCCAGAGAATGCAACGACCGAAACGCTGTAAAAGTCATAACAAAGATAACAAGACATTGAAATATTCTAAATAACAAAAATGTTTAATTCAAAGAAATGTTGTAGAATGATATCAGAGGAGCAATAATTTCAATCTAAAAAAGAAGGCATGAAGCAGGCTCCTGGCTATGAGACATGGGCATCTCATTTTACAAGCCAAGTGAGGAGAACAGTTTTAGCAAATCCGGTTCCCACTGGGTGACGTATAATTCTAACCATGTGTTAGACTAAGCCAAATTCAATAATTTACTCGAGTCACTCCTGAGGATTACACCTCACGAGTGACCCGAGTAATTTATTTAAAATAGCAAATTAGTCTTGCAAGGTTTGATTCTCACTGAATACTGCATATTTCTAGCCTTGTGCTAAGCCAAATTAATCTCATTAACTTACTAGGACACCTCTTATCTTCGTAATTTACTAAGTTTACTAGTTAAACAAGGAGATAGTTGTTAATCAAATTGATTCCCACTGAGTGTAACCTGCTTCTGACTTAGTGAAAAATTAAGCAAAGCTTAGTAAATTAATTAGATGCCTCAAGTGTTTGAATGGTTTACAATCTAAAATAGCAGACCATTATTAATGCAGTCAATTCTCATTGGGTACTCATAACTTCTGGTCATTTCTAAATAAAGCTAATCTCATCAAATGATTACGTTCCAGAATTCAGAATTTCTTTTTAATGAATTGATGGTTTGTAAACATATGATATTTCATCCTTAATGAACATTTCTTATCGCCTATTTATTATTTACTAATGATTTCTGAAAAGGTTCAGCTCAGGCTCACTCCATAAGTATTAAATGATCGGCATGACAGTATAAGATAAGTTTGGTTGCTGGAAGAATCTTGGCCTCTCTACCTGAGACGTTGAAAAGAAGGGATGAGCTTTGTTTCGAGATGGAATCATTTAATAGTCAATTGATAAATCATTTCGAAATTCCTGATTGCCTCAATATGAACTCTTTTGTCTGCATCTACTTTCTTGGATCTTAAAACATGGTTAAAGGAAATACTGGCGTTCAAACGGAAAATGGCATTTCTTTACGACAATGTATTTATGAGTTATATATTGACTTGTATGTCATTTCAATATTTGTTGTCTTTAATCATTCATGTTCATTTCTTATTATACCAAATCTGCCCAAAAATAATGAGTATTACCTTTTTCAGTTCAGCAACCCTAAATGAAAATCAGTAGATCCATTTTGACCTTTAACACGCGTTTATATTCTACTATGAAGATTCCTATGGTTTGCATTAGAGTCAAATTAATACGGGACAAAGCTGGAGAAGCAAGGACGAACTCATAAGTAACGTTTTCCTATCGACCCCTTCACTGTGATGTTCCAGTGTTGGCTGAACAGCAAAAACCTACCTCCAACTGCTCCTTGTGGATACGTAATGTAGTCTTAAAGACTTGCCGAGAGTGGCGAATGATAGAGATGGATGAGAGAGAGAGAGAGAGAGAGAGAGAGAGAGAGAGAGAGAGAGAGAGAGGTTAGGGAAATCCGTGCAAGCAGTGTGACTTGATGATGTCAATGATGATGATGAATCACTTTCCACTGAATAATCTTGGATCTTTGTAAGAATTTTCAATTCCATTATTTTTCCGATCTGATACCTATCATTATTTCCTTTAACCAAAAATCAAAACTTTGCTCTTAGGAAACTAAGCGGGATTTGTTGCATCAGGTCATGATAAACTAACTGAAACCGAATATATTTAAGACTTCTACCACCATTTTCATCAAAAGAGAAAGTAAAATCAAGTTTTATGTTAAACTTTGACATAATGAACTATCTGACGACACTTTCCCTTGATGACTTCCAGCAAATTATTTCACGATGAACAAACTTAAGACAGAACTGTTGTCATGAAATCGGAATGTAAGATCAAATTATATGTCTAACAAGACAATACAACAAAAACATTCTTAAAATTTAACACGGATTTATGGAGATAAAGTTATCGCCTAGGTTCCGTTTTTAGGTAGCACAAGATATTTTAGATGGTAAAGACACAATGAATCCCATTCTGGTCAACTAGTCATCGACAAAGCGAAAAAGTCAGGACAAATCGGATCGGATGTGCATTTTATGTTAATGAATTAACATTAATCAGCTGATTTTCAATCAGGGTGGCCAACCTGAAAATTCAATGCTATGACTTTCTAGACACGAAAATCATAGTCATTGCTTTCCATATAAGGTCTCTTCTAAGATTTTTCCCTAAAAAAAATATTCTTGAGTTAAAACAATTTCTTTACCGGTTTGATTCGAGTTCTTATCTATTTTGTATGACCAAAAACCTGAATCTGGCTATATAGTTGCTGTTTGTGAACTGTTAAGAAAAATATGATAGGTCAAAAGGATAGTATCTTCAGCTGATGACTTCCAGGCATATGTCTCTGCATATTTCTTTCTTGTCTGGTTCAACCTTCCTCCTTATGTTTATAAATAGTTAATGGGTTGATAACAATTGGGCGTATTGTACGCATGAACCTGATCGTGAGCAGAAACATAATCCCTGTATCTTTTCTTCTTGTGATCTTTTTCAAACTTTTTCTTTTCATCTTCAGGTCAATTTCGACATCATTCGTCACTCATTATAATGTTTTTTGCCTTATTTATGAATATGTAATTTTATTCCTTATTCCTGGAGTTCATTGTCTCTTTCTGAATTGTTCCCCTTCATCTACAATCCTCCTCTTGTTATCTGTCCTTCTTTAGAGTAAGCTTTTTTTTCTTTGATTATTATTTGAGCTTTTTCCACTTTTTTCTTGTACTTGTCTGCTTCGATCGTCACTAATGAAATTCTTTCTTACAGCCTATATATTTCTTAAATTCATATTAGATTTGTATATATGTATGTCATCTTAAACCGGAAAAAACATGGCCGTAGGTTTTTATTATCTGTGCATTTATACTAGAATTATTTTGTTTGTGTATACGCGCTCACAGTTTTATATATATATATATATATATATATATATATATATATATATATATATATATATATATATATATCGTATTATTCAGAAACAAAAAACAAACCTGAAAATATTTTTGTAAAAGCTGAATCTCTTCTAAATTAAAGATAAATAAGTAAAGTTAGCGACCTTAGTTGACGGTGACACGTAGGATCCCTTTTCAATAGCTACTACACCGAAGTTTAAGGGAGGCCACAACTCCTTTATAATACTTAGTGTTAAGCAAGGTGGCATCAAGTACCATTTTTTTAATCTTTGGTGTGACCCGACCAGGGATTGAACCCTGGTCTCTCGGACCATTGGCAAATGCTCTACAGATTTTGTGGAACTAAAGATACCAGGATTTTGTCCTTTCTTGTTTGAATAATAGGATAAAAGGATAAAAAAAATATATTATTAGGTATTATTTATTGCTAAACTCTTGAGTATTAAAAATATGTAACTTGAAATAAAACCGCAACACTATATAACTAAAAATAAAGATGCATTGATATATCTATATCAATATATATATATATATATATATATATATAAGTGTACGTCCGTGTGTGTGTGTGTGTGTGTGTGTCTGTATGTATAATATTTTTTGCTGGTCCGTATTTATGCATTAAACAAGAATCGCAAGCGCAATTTTCATAGAATAGTACACTTAAAATGCTTTAAGAGCATAAACCAAATCTTATTCCAATTTCCAAATTAATTTTAATTTTCTGGAGCTTAATTTCGTGATGAACGTCATATTCAAACACCGATAACGAAGATGATTCGGAATCTGTCTCCTCTTCCTCAATAGAAGCATAACTATTATAATACACTACTTTACATGGAGAAATCATTGGGTTCACGGATCGTCTAATATTTTATTAATCATTATTCTATTTTGTGTGTGAGAGAAAATGAACTATTACAAGATTATCTCATCTGCATAAACCTTGACATTATTTCATAATCAAATTTGATTGTAAATAAATTTCATTAACAAGATTATGTTATTAATAGGTAATTCAATTCACTATTTCCACAATCTTCTTGCTTTTCTGACTTTAATTAAGAATGGTTATAGTAGCAGCGTTTTATTATTCTTTACACAAATATGTGTGATTGATTAAAAAATAGACATACATACAGAAAGACAATCACATTCATATTTGATTTTGCTTTAAAGAATAGGATAAGCATTTATTAGATAGATAGTCTATTTATGTTTTTCAAAAATAAATTTATTGTTTCACATTTTTTGAATCGTTTTCCCGACTGTTGATACACTTTACTCGGTGTTTCTGTTCTATAAAAACATTTTCAGTGATATCGCGCAGCTATCGCGACGCAGTTTTTGTAATTCTTCTTTTTGATCTTTCAGAGTGTTTTTCAGTCTACGAGTAAAGAGGGTAGCGCTTCAGGGATGAGTTTTCACTCAAATTTTTCATAATGGTTGTCGTCTGTTGTTCAGATTTTAGTTTATTTCAATGACTTTTTTGTTGGATTTAAAAAGCTAGCAGTGCCAGTGACAATGTCTAAAGCTTAAACAATCATTTCTGCCGGTATGTTACAATATAAAAGAACCCTTTTTTTCATTCAAAATCATATTTCATATTAGAAGCTTTTGTTCAACTTGAGAAAAATGAAAGACCAAGAACTCCGCACTGATATTCCCTATAGTACATATTTACTCGACTTGACTGGGTGTGACACAAGGACAGTTTTAAGCGGAATTTAAAAAAATCAAATAAGAGTTTTCCCACTGTAAGAGCAGTTACGATGCCAAGATTAAATATTTCTGTTTGCACAACAATATACTCATAGCTGGAAAGAGATTAGGGGTATACTTTTACCGAAATGCCAAAAGCCACTTCTGGGTTTTGATCTCGGGTCACAGTTGGTGGTGTAATGGTTAGCAAGCTCGACTAGCAAACCTACACGAGTGAGTTCGAGTCTCATTGGGTGCCCCTTTCATATGGCCTTGTGCCACATCTAACCAAAAAAGAAAAGCTTAGTAAATTACCACAGTGTTCATTTTCGACGATGATAGCTGTGTACCTACAGTACTAATTAACAGGAAGTAGTACATTTTTTTACAAAAGAATTATACCCTCACTGATGAGTCCAAGCTAAAATGTGTCAAAACCCAACTTGTTCATGTGTTATTATATATATATATATATATATATATATATATATATATATATATATCCTAGCACAAGTAAGTTTTTATTATCTATCAATTCAATGACAATATATGCTAAGTGAATTTTTGAGCAACTGAAATTGTGTTATCACCCTGGTTGGCGGCTGATGAGGGCAGGGTATCGCACGTGCTTTCACACGTTGTAAAATGAAAAAAAAAAAAGAAAAAATATATATAGCAAGCTCAAGTAAGTTTTTATTATCTGTCTATTCAATGACAATAAATGCTCTGTGAATTTTATGTCGGGTCGCGTGACGTACTGATTTTTAGCAAGATTAGAAGGCAATTCTTAATGATTCTTATTCTCACTGGGTGACCAATACTTCTGAACGTGTACTACACAATACTAATCGTTCTAAATGACTGATGCCTTCAGAGTTATTGCCACTATTCATTTCTGAGAAACGAGTCCGTATTTCTTTTACAGTTTTTTTGGGCCTCGCTTCTTTGAGCAAAGCCGGCACCACTTCTTTATGCTAATTTGACTTATATACTTGACATGAACGAGACGGTCGATAATATGCTGATGTAGTAGTTCAGTGTGTCTTGATGTGTGCGCATCGGAGACAACGGATAATATATTCAAAACAATGATAAAACAAGGTAGACTAACAAAGAACATGCGTGGTTGATATTCATATATACAAAACTGTGATGATGATTCGTCTGAAAAAAAAAAGTTTTCTTTTTTCTTTAAACGAGTTCTTTAGAATGACTACATTAAATCTGGTAAAAAGAAAAATTCAGAAATCGGTCCTTTTTCCTTTGCATTTCTCTATTGTTTTTACATCATTTTAACGTTTTGTTTATTTTATGCCGAAGTCAGTTTAATGATTACAGTCTCCAGCTAAATACGGTAAAAATATCTTCAAAATCATTTGAACAGATAAAAACTTTATTATCTCTAACCGTTGTAACTGAAACTTGGGGGTAAGGGCAACAAAGGACTCTCTCTACAGTAACCAAAGCTTCAGAACAAACGAAATTTTGGATCTGCTTCAGTAAAAGAAACCCAAATCTACTTTTTTTCAAAATCAGTATTTCTTGGCAGTGCTTCGTTTTTATGTGTGATTGATTGATTTTAATGGTATATCAACTCGTCTGGGTTAAGAAATCCCGTTCATATTTACATTTTTGTTTGGTTTCGTATAAAGTTTTTGCACATGGTTATAGGATGTCAAGTATTTCTATGTTATGTCAATAATATACAAACAGATCTATTTGATCCATAAATTGGAATCTAATAGGTTCTTCTACTCAGGGACAGAATAAACCTGAAAGTAATGATAATGAATTCAAATAAAACAGAATTTGTGGGTCCTAATCAACATAGTATCATCTCATTGAATATCAAGGCTAGGAAATTAGTAGACCCTGTATATATACCTTGGTAACTATATCTCATCTACGGAAAGCAATTTCTGTGTAAACATCGCTAAAACAAAGGCAGCTATTGATGGATTATTGATTATATGAAAATCTGAATTTTTCTCATCTGTAGTTGCGTCTGTGCTAGAGTATGGTTGCACCCATTAAACTCTTTGGAAATTCTCGTTGAAAAGCTAGCGAGGAGTTATATAAATATGTTGCATGCTGTTTTAAACAAATCCTGCAAAAAAGGTATCTGTACGGCCACATCATACAAACAATCCAGGTAAGACGACATGTTGCGGACTGCTGAAGAAGTGAAGAACCAACTCATTAGCGACAGTCTCCTGTAGACTTCTGTAGCATTAGCCGACCAGCAAAAACTTATATTTATAGGCTTTGTGTAGGTACTATGTGTCGTCAAGAGAACTAACCAATTGCAATGATCGGTAGGGAAGAATGGTGAGAGAATTATAGGAATCCGAACTAACAGAATGCCTTGATGATAATGATGATGATAATAATTTAGTGATTTGCGTTTTTATACTTTTGACTTTCCAACTCTTCGAATTTCATCTCCTGGAGTCCGATCGACCATGTTTGGGTCGGTGGATTTTTTTTTTTGGTCATTTACTCTTCCGTTCTGCTACGTCCAAACTAAATCCCCAAGTTCTCTTAATACATTGCTTGATACATGACTGAAAATAAAATTGTATTTAAAAATAATTTAAAAACTCATTCTTATTTGTTTAGACTTTCAGTTCTCAACCAACTGATTTTCTTCTGTAATGTTGAGTTGATTAGTAGGTTTAGTTGATTAGTCGGTTTTGTTGTATGTCAACACATATAATACCAATGTCTTTTTTCAAATACTCCACATTCCGTGGAACTTCAGACACAGTTTAGTGTTTCACCAAAGCCTCCTTTTGTTGAGTCTTACTCCTCTGCAAGTGATAAATTAATTGTATTCGACGCTCCTTCAACAGGGCATAACAACATTAATGTGGGTATCTCCACAGTCACCAAAACTTCACAACCAGATAGATTTAAGTATCGGTTTAATTTTCGTCAAACACAGCACTTTTGGAGGCTATTCTGTTGTATTTGTAAGAGTCGTTTTCCTTCTTTGTCAACCACGGTGTATGACTACATACCCTCATCAAAATTATTGTCTCTCAGAGAGAAACGAATTTATCTATTTTTTTCCAATCTTCCTGCTTTTTGCCCATGCTACAATCAAAACTTATGTGAACAGGCACCGCTTTTCTCGATACTTCGTCTCTTCTCTACAATGAATAGTTCATTACCACTTAACACAGTTATATAACTATTAAACGTGTCTTGTAAAGATATATCAAAGCTTATCTACTGATATTTTTGGATTAGTATCGCCATTTTTGTTGGTTGATTCAATTACGTGTAATCGACTAATATGCATTTACAATTTACAATGGTAAAATAAATAAAAGACGATGTTGACACGTTCATAGACGATTTTGATCAACATTTTATTGAACTGGCCAACGAGACCGATAAAAGTTCGGAGAGAAGTGAGCAAGAAAGCGCAAATAGATAAGTTATCAAAAAAGTCATCAGCCGGAAAAAACCGAGTTGGCTGAGTTCAACATCTCGTCCATTGTATTGCGTGTTACAAGATTTACTTGATTAGCACCCGGATCGATCTTGCTGAGGTCACCATCTAATTCTTACCCACTCGAATCAGAAATGAGGGCGGGTATTCAGTCAACCCCAATATATATATATATATATATATATATATATATATATATATATAAAGGGTATGGTTTAACTGTTATCGTCGTAGAAAATAAACACGGTGACTCAAAATAAAATTTTAGGCAAGGCTGTTTGTATTTCACACACAACTGATATATATATATATATATATATATATATATATATATATATATATATATGGGAAATGTATTCATCATTCTTCCTTTAGAGTCAATAGTAGGATAGACTAGGATCTTTAACTATGGTATATCTACTGATCAAGGAGAAAGAAAACTCCTATTACAAACTTTTTCAACTGCACTTTAAATTGACTTTTTGTTGCATTTGCAGGAGCGGAGTAACACACAAGCAACCAAAAACTCAGACACACACATACACACACACACACACACACACACACACACACACACACACACACACACACGTATATATATATATATATATATATATATATATATATATATATATAAAACCTATTTCCTAATTCAACCTTTTTCTCTTTTCTACCAACAAGGAGCGAAGAAACGTGAACAAGGTAAGATTCAAAGACACGAGAGGTTTTCATATATTGCCCGTTATCCATTTCATTCTGCTTTCATGGCTTTAGAAACTGAACGATGAGAATGAAACAGCGGGATTTTAAGACGAGTTGATTTTTTGAAACTATAAGCACATCGATAAAGAATAAGGGAAATGACAATATAGATATATACAAAGTGCTCAGTCAGTGTCACAAGCAGAAAACTCAAACTTATGAGCAAATAAGCAACAGTTTCTGTGGCAAAAGATACGAAAAAAAAAAAAGAACTGTTCTACTTGGTGTCAGATATGAAAACTGTATAAAATAAAAACTTTGTAATAAAATCCCTTGAAGCCTTACAATTGAAAATCACCTCGTGTCGTATCCTGCTTATTGCCGAGAGATTGGGAAAATTCGTTCATTATCGTCATTCATGTCTTTTTCAGAGAAATGGGAATTCGAACATTTCGTAGTAATCACTAGGAATCAGCAAATTATTGACAAGGTTGAATCTTTAGTTAAGAGTACAAAATGTTTCCTATGGAAGGGTAAACATGCGTACACACAAACCATTTGCTCGCAGAGCATCATTTCAGAAAAAAAAAACTCACATCAAAAGAATGGTTAGCAGTTCTTCACAATGTCAACTAAATCGCAATCTTCATGAAATACCAATCATGAGGAATAATTGGCTAAAATAAAAGCCTAAAAATTGTGATGATAATTTGAACCCAGAAACAGAAAAACCAAGCATGATATTACAGTCATCATATGTTTGTCCTTAATAAGAATAATATTTTGAATGCAGCCGTACAAGAAAGGAGCTCCCGTGTAGGAGAAAGGTGTTATAAATCAATGCCTTGATAAAAACTCTTAGGAAATTGCAACACTACCTCTACAGACATTCTGATTCCAACATATAGCACACATGGATCACAGGTTCCTTTGTTGCCGGGAATAGCATCTTTATCAGTTGCAGCTGCTCCATTCACGGAAAAAAAAATCTTGAGAGAAAGTAATCATTGTGAATCCAGGAGCCCGTGGTGTAATGGTTATCGTCGCAGGATAAGGACACGGCGACACGAGTTCAAATCCTGGACCTGACTGATTGCATTTCACATAGCACTAATACCCTTGGGAAAGGTATGAATCCAATTATTCTCCCTCCAGCTATGGGTAAATAGTAGGACAGACTAGGTTCTTCAGCCTTGGTGAGGCAACTAGTCTAGGAGAAGGAAAACTCTGAATTCAAACCTGTTAAACTCCGCATAAAAATTGACCTTGTGTCATATCCTGCCCGAGCGGAGGGGTTGGGTAAATAGGATCATTGTGAATCTCTTGCTTGGACACTCACGTGCACTAAAAATATATAGCAGTCAGTATACGTAGATCGGCAGAAAAAGTCATAACCTGACCAAGATAGTCTCATATTTTTTCTTGCAGGCCACACACTTGGATCATATTGACCAAAAAGTCATTAATAGCAGATATGATGTCATATTATGAACTTTTCCACTGACGAACTTTTCAACCTTCACTCGAATTTGGTGAACAATTCAAAGTAAGCCCAAATATTTAAAAGACTTCAATTCAGTGTGTTACAATGAACTTCAAAGGAGGAAACGTTGCATCATCATTTATTGCATGTCCTTAATTTCTTGTTATATATATATTGATTTATTTTGAGAACATGTCAACTCATCAAGGGTTACTTTATGCCTAGAGTAAACAGATTTATTTGATCCATAGATTGGACCCTAACAAGTACTACCACTACAGGTAAAAATGTACCAGGGATTAATGGCGAAGAAGAGACAGTTCGCAGTTCCTAGAGGTCGAGATTTAGAGCTTCACTTTCATATGTAGGTTAGCTTCATACTCATGGCATCACTTTTTAGATGGATATTACCTCTGCAGTGGGTACCGTCAAGGTATTGCACTTTTTTTTATTAAGTAACAGCCTCTATGTATACCAACATTTATTTCCTTCTTGATTGTAAAAGTCATCTATTGTTGACTCATTTTCTCTTTTCATTTATGTACTCTTATATTTAGATAGCATAATTTAAGAAAATAAGTGATAATGAGATGTAATTATTTTATATATCTTTCTTGAGTTACCACTTATAAATCCAATTATCTGGTTGATTCGATAGAAATAAATAATTCAGTAAAATTTATTATTCTTTTTTTGATTACATTTGATTAAAAATTTACATCATGACCGATTAATTATGTTTTACATTATCATCCTTCCCGATTATTGGTTTTAGTTTCATTGTGTTTTATGGCAAATCAAGTCTTGGTGGATATTTAATACCAAATCCTATTTACACATATACAGCATTTGTATATTTGTAGGTAACATTAATTTTAAATGTACCATTGCTCTTTTGTTAACACACAGGTGAATAGTTTCGGCTATTGCTTTCTAAAACTAATATTTCTATTGGATCGCGTAATTGATGTTTGCTATTAGAGATTCATCTGTTAAAAGAGATCCATTTCTCGATGAAGAAATAAAATACATAAAAACAATTGTTGAGACTGTTATCTTCTCGTCTCAAAGATAGTCACTTCAACCCGATGGCCGCTTTCTATCACCAGTAAACTTGGTGTTCGGGCTGTGTGATCGACAACAATGGGTCAATCATAAGACTTTTTCTTTCATAAGGGTCAGTCAGTTACAGATAGATTGATAGATAGAGAGAGAGAGAGAGAGAGAGAGAGAGAGAAAGACCGGCCTTTCATTGTGGGTTGGCTTTGATTTTCAAAAGAATAGGTCTTTCATTGATCGATTTGAAAATACCACATCATGCTTCTCTGTTTTAGAAACCAATGCAAAGTGAAATCGTAACATCGGCAATAAAGCGAGTGGGATTTTTTGTGATCACCTGTCTTGTTTTTCTTCCTCGATAAGAACAACGTTAACACGTCTTTGTCTATTGTTTCTGCTTTCGTCGGGACGCCTACAGCACTATACCATTCACCTTTATTTTGGATGTTACATGTTCAAACCAGAAAGAAAGGATAAATGGAACAATTTTCTTAGTCGATGACAGAAAGTATTGTTCTTCGTTATAAATCATGATCACCCGCCACATGATGTCTGGGAGTAGTTTTGTTTAATCATCAAATTAGTGGAAGTAACTCGTCCTTATCTCAATACCGACTGTCACTTCTCGAGTTTCCTATTTCTCACATGACTGTCTCTAAACACGGAATGGGAGTTAATACACAACTCCCAACACCTAGACACAATTATGATAAAAATTTAACGCTAAACTTCCTTTTATTGATTAACTGATTTGTACGGCATGTCAACCCATTCAGGTTAGTTTATGCTTTAGGGTTTGGGAATCACGTTCATTGTATGTTCACATTTACATTTTGTGCAGTTATTTCTTAACATGTTTTTGCACACGGTCCTATCAAATACAAATAATTTGTAAACTGCTCTATTTGACCAATATATGGGGCCTTAACCAGTACTAACACTCCTGGTCAGAGTGGACTTGGGAGTAATACTAATTGAAGGATACTCGACACTACCCAGATCTTTACATGTGTAAAGATAAGAAATATGATAATTTTTCATCTAGTATAAATCCTCCCTACAACTCTATTGTGTGTGCGTCAGGGCGAAATCCGTACAACACAAAGTGATTCATCCATTTTTAATATCTGCTGTTTACCATGGAACATGAAGCATTTTTTGGCAATCTTTCAATGAAGTATCGATATGAATTCGGATAATTTGCCAATTTATTGACTGAGCTATATTTTGCATCTACAGAGTTGGAAATAAGAAATACCGCCTTGTCTGTAGTTTAGACCAGAAAATAAGATGCTACGCGAGACAACCTTAGCAATTCAGGAGTGCTATTATAGTCTAAGACAAAAGGAAATTTGTTATAAAACAATGCAAACGTCTTTACATATTTACCCAGCTTTCAATTTAATTCAATGTTGAAGATTTCTTTGACTTCAGAAAAATTATTCATCGGATTTAATAATTATTGTCTCTTATTTTCGTCTCAAATATTGTCGAGTAATGAACAATTTCGTGTTATGAATAACCCCTAATTTCTTTTGCAACAAAAATGTATTTCTGTCGTAAATTGCGTCCAATGACATAAAGAGAAAACATTTAAACGCTTATTTATACTTTTGAAACAACTACAATACAAATGAAGCCTATGTAATATCAGTTTCAGTGTTTAATTCTATATCGATCTTCCTTAGATTATTTAATCCGCAAGTCATCGTGGTCGAAGGACAGCAGTAGTACATTTGAACCTGTGGCTGGGAGGATAAGCAAGTTTATACCTTTTCCAAAAGTGAACTTAATAGCGTGACTGGATTTTAAAGTCGCTTACCAGCGCATTTGCAATTACTCCTCGTGGAATGTTTCTCAATGTAATTCCGTCAATAAACTTTGAAATCTAGAACTTGATGTAGCTTAGCGTGTTTACTTCGATATTCCAAATTTAATGAAAATTCAGCACTGGTATACAACAGTATTCATAATATGATACTTATCTATGTTAAGTATAAATGTTATTATCTTAATTTATAGTTTTGTTGAGTCTTAGGCCATGCAGGAACACTTCAAAGTTTGGCCAAGAAACGTGATACACTTCCATGTTTCAAATAAAAATGTCATGAATGTGTAAGGAACGACCCCATGATTTTTAGGTAAAGAAGTGGTCTTATAAAGTTGCTCATTACGCAAGTATATACAATAAATATTATTTCTATTAACAACTTTCTACAAAGATTATTTTTAAAAAATTCTAAACCAAAGCCAGAAAGAAGAGCCATAGCTGAACATTTCTTTTGTGGCAATACGCTACCAATTCTTGGAAAACTAGAAAAGCTCATTTATGATTTTTCTACTTTAATAAGATGTTGTAGTGTATTGTCACAACAAAAATGTTCAGATTTGACTTTCTTTTCTAAATGAGTTTTTCTCACCTCTCTTAGAACTTTTTTTAATTATCCTCGTTGTTAGCTGTATAATATGATTGCAATCTGTCACTACGTTTGCAATTCTTCCGTGTTTACATAATATCAGAACATAATGTCCCGCTGATTTTTTAAGACTTCATATTGAATACTTCTAAAAGTGAAAATAAACTTCAGATGTTTTAATTCTTTTATTTGCAGTAATATTTTCTTTCCATTGCTTGTCGGTTTCTTTGGACGTCATTATGCATTGCTGGTGGCAGTTGTTTTGGCTTGGAAGATAATCAAGAATAGTCGCTGGCACAGAAAGAAATCGTCTCGCCGGAATCGAACTTTACACTGATGATATGACAACCGATTTCCCAAATAAAATTGTCGGTTTCGTTGCCATACGTGCCAATGGTCTCACACTCTTTTATTCAGAAAAAGTACCGATCTGTAAGACCGTATGCGCTCATATGCTTGGCTTCTTCGGGTTTACTGGCAACAAGGTTTGGGGTTGTGGTCGACATGACTAGATGCAACAGGGGAAAATAATCCACAATCAAGGCTGCCATAAAAATTGTCGTGACTAAATGGGAACACCCTCACTTCAATGGGGCGTTTCCAATTGTTTAAAAGAAAGATCAACGATCAGATTAAGATTTTAAAAAAATTTAATCAGAATCGTGATGGACTATGTAATTCCCTTGTTACTGCACGCTTTATGATTAATCAAATTTGACCTTCTATAAGAATATTTAGATAGTTGTCCAAACACAAACATACACGCGTTAACAGGACCAAATCTTATAAAATAATTCGCATCTACACACTATAACTCACGTAAAAACTTACCTTTCTGTCGATGAGGCATAGAATACGTTGGCAGTATCCCCTGCACTGGGATAAGATCTGCCCACAAAAGGGAATGTGATAGGTATGACACGTAACTTCATCAGATAGGGAAGCTGCAGTTCTGACATAGACATAGACATTTGAAATGTATTAGTATTTGAGAGGACTCTATGCAAAAAATCTCCTTAGAAATAATTACAAAAATCATGTAAATAGGAGCATACACTGAACGCGATTCCCTAACCTTTTGCTTAAAAAACTGAAGAAGTGTTGACATGTCACTAAAAAGAAATAATTAATAAATCAATCGCAGAAAACACTTCTGACAATTCTGAAATCTTTGCAAAAATTCTGGAAAATATCAACTAAATATTTGACAAATTGAACAAACAAATGCAAGAAAAAGTCTGCTGAAAATAACTTTCATAGGAAAAGGGGAATACATAAAGTTGGGTAGGCATCCATGAAGCACAGAATGAAATGAAGGAGAGAGAGAGAGTGTGTGTGTGTGTGTTAGAGAGAGAGAGAGAGAGAGAGATATTTTAAAGGTAAGATGAGACACTGATAAGGTAATTACCGGTTAGGGGTTCACTCAAAAATGGGACGGGCTTTTATAGTTTCTAATTAAGCTATCTTAGGTTGACAGCCCAATGCTTTATTGAAGCCATTTAAGGGCGGTTAACGCAGTTTAGATCGCTGAAGGTATCAAGCCCATCCCTGAAATAAGAAGAGGGTGGAGTACAAGGCTAATTTCTGTAGCGGCAGTCAAAAGAGAAAATGGAGCCGGGAAAGGCGGATTTTTAGCCAATAAAACGCTCACATTCGTACGAATGTACATTTCGTTTCAGTCGCGCAGAAACTGATAGAGTCATAAGAATACTTGATGGTATTGATTGAACGATCGTAAGGAAGCAAATAACGGGAGAGTCTACAAGCTATAGTGAGTTGGTTAGATTCTCAGTATCTGCTCCTAAATTCGGCCTTATACCAGACTTTTGTATAAGAAACTAAATTAAGATTCTAACTGGGCCATTTGTGATTTTGTCATTCATGTGCTTTTTACTGATTTGTATTCGACAATGTTTGTAAAAGGTACAGAATTATAATAGGATGTTCACAAAAAAATACAGAATGATAACAGGATGTTTATTTTCAAATATCTATTTAAAACAAAAATATATTGATACTCACGATACATAATTCTATTCAAAAGCAATTGAAATTGTTTATTAATGCTTCAGAAGCACCAGGTCTTCTCTTATCAATTAGACGCGAACAGATACTGCCAATTCATCGACTGTTGATTTCGAAAGCTTACTTTCAAGGTAAGCATTATCCGACTATTCGAGGCAGTTTTCTTCTATCCAAGGCAATATTCCGCTATTCGCAGCAATATTCTACAATTCAATGTTTGGCAATGTACCATAATTCTTTCAATTTTTTGATTCCAAACTTTTATCGAAGTAAGGATGAGATACACAGTGAAATAGAGTTAACTAAATATTATTAGTCTCACGCTGTTGGTGTTACGTCCGAAGTTAGTCTTACTACTGACCGAGATCTTTCAGTACTGACCATGCCTAAGAAACACGACGACTTTTATTCCTCCGAGATATACTATACAACATCCCCCCACCAATTTTTTTATTATATCCGTAGATCATCATATTATCGTCTTTAGAGATTTTTTTCATAGGTCCCTTTGGGGTACATTTTGGTTTGCTCGTACGATTTTGTTGTATTGGTGAGGGCTTAGGTACTTCAAACATGTCGTAAATAACAAACTTAGGTTCTTTGTGTTTGGGTTCTTTCTTTTTTTTTTGATTAATATGTCTACGAACCTTCCATCTTGGATGTTTTATTATGTACATCATATAAGCAATTATTTTTTCAATAAGGCCCTCTAACCAGGTTGCTTTACCCAAATGAAAATTTAGGAATTAAATTTTTTCCTCTTATTAGAGGTACTAATTTTTTTTTCTTGTTTCCATTTTTTGATGGAATCAATTAATCGAATACTGAACAAATTTTCCTGGCAAACATCAGTTCTGCTGGGGACATGTTTGCGTTAATATTTGGATTTGGTGTTATTCGATAAATGGATAAGAATTCTTGTAATTCCTCATTTTCTGCTTCGATCCCATTTTCCTTTTTAATTGCTCTTTAAAATACATCGAAAAATCTTTCCGCCAATCCATTTGATCTTGGGTGGTAAGGTGCCGTTCTTTTTATCATTGATCGAGAGAAATTTTAAATTATTTTGATATAAATAGTGTGCCATTGTCAGATACAATGGTTTCTGGCAATCCGAATCTAGCAAGCAGTTCCTGTAACACCTTTACTGTGGTTTTAGTCGTAGGCGTTTTGCATTTGAAAACTTCTAGCCATTTCGTAAAGCTGCTTCTCTATGACAAAAAAGTATCTTCCTTTTATCAGACCGGCATAGTCAATATGAGGATGAGACCACAATTTCTCAGTCTTAGGCCATGGATTGAATTTTATGGGAGGTGCTTTTACAACCGCTACGCAGCTTTGGCACGATTTCAATCTTTATCCATAGCCAACCCGTGTACGTAATTCCGCACGAGAGCCTTCCTTTTACTCATTCCGGGGTGCAACTGTATGGAAATCCTTCAAAATTTCCTTTGTTAAAACTGCAGATATGACCAGCCGTTCTCCATAAATCAATATGCCATGGCACGGTGAAAATATACTATTTGTTTTACCTTTCTGGTTTATCAATTCTTTTTTGGTTTGAGCAGTGAACTTACCAAATTTTGTCTTAAACTTTATCTCCTCTAGCGTAACTGGTAGTTCTTTAACTTTTTGCATAAAATATATTTTATGTCCATTATGGGCCTTAATGAAGCAATGACGGTATCCTCAAGCGGTTCTGAAATTTTGGTATTGATCTGGATAATCCATCCACATGTGCAATCTCTTTTGACCGTAACAATTCTATTTTGAATGAATAATTTAACAGCATCATAGCCCATCTTTGTAAGCGGTTTACAGTGTGTGTTGATATTCCATTTTTAGAACCAAATATTGCTAACAATGGACGATGATCTGTTTGCAATGTAAATTTTCTACCGTGTATATACATACATATGATATTGAACACAAATATAATAGCTGAAGTTTCCTTTTCTATCTGCGAATAGTTCATTTCCGCCGGAAGTAACGTCCTCGATACCTGTTGAGTCGGTTTTAGTTTGCCATCTTCTTTGGTAAGTATAACTTCCCCTAAGCCAAAATATCTTACGTCGCTGACAACGTATATCTGCTTATTAGAGTTGTAATATATCAAAGCTAAGTTTGACGTTAGCGCAGTTTTTAATTTCTCAAACGTTTTTTTACATTCGTCCATCCATTTCCATCTTATGTCTTTTTTAAGTAAATGATTCAACGGAGCTCTTAGTGCGTGCATATTAGGTATATAAGCTATTGTAGTAGTTAGCCAGCCCCCAAAAATGATTGTAATGCTGCGACCTTAGTCGATGCAGGCGTGAATTTAATCGCGTCCACTCGGTTAGGATCAGGAGTTCTGTCTTTCTCGTCGATTACTTGTCCCAGATATTTGATTTTTTGATAGAAAAAATTCAATTTTTCCATACTTAATTCAAAACTAAATTCTTTAAATTGTTTGCATGATCTTCCTGATTTTTGCTTTTTATTACAATAACTTCTAAATGAGCTGTTACGGAGTCCAACATTGTATCCATTATTTTTAGAAAAATAGTTGGAATTACCTTTAGTCCATATTGTAGCCTATTTTGTACAGTCTTCTATGCATGTTAATAGTTCATAAATTCTGCACACTTTTCTTTTTCTGGTATTTGTAAATAAGCTTCTGACAAATCTACCTTAGAAAATATGCGTCCGCCATTTAAATTTCCAAAAATTTCTTCCGCAGTTGGGAGGGGGTAATTTATTTCTTTTAGACTATCATTAAGTCCGGTTGAATAATCTGCGCAGATTCTAACTTTATATTTTTTTCTTTACATACACTGTTGGGGCTGCCCATGAGCTGTGGCCGATTTTTTCTGTTACTCCCAGTTTTTCTAGTATTCATAATTCTTTATCAATAATTTAAAACGACGCATAGGGTACTGGTCTTTTCGGTCGAAAAACTGGCATTACAATTTCTTTTACTTCGAATTTTGCCTTGATTAATAAAGAAGCCAAGTGCTTTTGAAAAAAATTCCGGAATTTTATTTTTAGTTCTTTTTTCAGTTTATCAGAACTTATCGTAGTACGATCTATTTTATTGCAGAAAGTATTTATTGGGATGTTAAATAGACCGAATTCTTCCATCCAATCCGTTCCAAATAAATTTTGTGCATTTCGCGTGACAAATGCTTACCATTTTCTTTCATTTCCATTAAAAAACATTAATGAAGGTTTCTCCCATGAATTTAAATTTTTCTCTGGTAACACATTTTGCTATTTTTTTCAAGTTACTCAGTGTAGGATATTTTATTTTTTTCCAAGTTTCAGCAATAATTTTAGTTAAATCAGACGCCGTGTTTATATGATTTTTTTTATTGTTGAGACAAATATTTATGTATTTTCTTTATACTTTTTCAGCAGTCGTTGATTCAATAGTGTACAGTACCCGCTTTTTCAATTTTTGAATAATTTCCCCGTCCCAAGTTTGCAGTGTGCGAATTTGTGTCCTTTGCGCCCGCTAGTATGGCGTTTTTTGTGTTTAAGTGGACAGTCTTTAATTGAATGCAATTCTCAACACCCGTAGAAAGGATTAATTTTGAAAAACGGTTTATTTTTCTTACCCTGTGGTTTGTTCTTTATTTATCAATATTTGAAATATCCTGTCCTTCAGTTTTTGCCATGTCAGCTCTCAAATTTCAAATACGCGGCATTCTTCAGCTAGGCTTTGTAAAGTTATTTTTTGGTCTTGTTTTAATTTAGTTGATAGCTTTGTAAGAACTTCTTTTTCAGACAGTGGGCTTAATCCCGGAATGAAAATCAAGCATTTAAATATGCCTGGTGTAATTTCATTTAGCACGAACCATTCCCAGTACCTGCTAACTGTACTTGCGAATGTTTTGTAGTCTTCACAATCCTTTTTCGTAAGGTTGAGACTTTGCCAATGAGTATTAAACTGTGAACTTTGATCCCCAAATATTTTCGTTAGTATTTGGATAGTTTCTCAGAAGTTCACTTCACCGAGCTGCCTCGTCGGAATAAAATTGATGTATTTTTCATGTTCTGGCGCCCATAATTTGCCTAGTAAGTCTTACTTTTTTCTCGTCGGTCCATTTTTTAGAATCCTTTTCAAAAGTTGATTCGTACCTTCTGAAATATGCCTCGAATGTCAATTCTTGCGGCCTGTAAATAAATTCCTCAACAGAATTTATTACAAACTCTTGCATGAATATATTTAAATTCCCCGGGTCGTTTTCATTTGTAAAACATTCAAGTAGTTTCCCGAATCTTTCTCTCTGTCGTTCAATGCTCTCATGGAGTCTTTTAAAATCCTCTTGCTATTTTCAGTATTGCTCTAAATCTTCTTGTCGTTGTTTTTCTTGTTGTTTTAGGAATTCAAACATACAATTTTTAAAGTCATCTATTGTGTATATCATTGTACGTCACTTTGGGTGTAGTTTGCAGTAAATTAAAATCTTTGAATTCTTCGTTGACAATTGTTGCTGGGTTTTTTGGTGTGAGTACAAAATCTTCGAATCCTTTGTCGCCAACTGTTGTATCGTAGTAAGGAAGAGATACACAGTGAATATTTATTAACGACTTAATAACTGAAGTGGTATGGTCCAGACAAATAGTATAAGTCTCGTGCTGTTTGTGTTACGTCCGAAGTTGGTCTTACAACTGATGGACATCTTTCATTACTGACCGTGCCTAATAATCACGACGTATTTTATTCCTCCGAAATACCGGAAGTAATGCTTTAAAAAAAAATCAAAACTTTTGGTTTTGTATCAGTTCGATGGATTATTCTAAATCTGATGCGATTGTCATGTTGATATCTGATTTAATTTCTTTGTATGAAGACAGGCATGTTGTGAGAAAAACTCAGTTCTTTTATATGGAGAATTAAGCAACTAAGCATCTTACTTAGATGTGGCACAAGGCCATATAAATGGGATACTCTATGAGGCTCGAACTCACTCATGAATGTTTCCCCGATTAGCTTATTAACCATTACACCACCAGAGGCTTTTATGTACGGAAGGTTTGAATTTAGTTTTAATTCTTCAAGACTGATTGATCCACAAAGGTAAAAGAACCCTGTCTGCTGAACTATTCACTGATAGTTCGGTTGTAAAAGAAAATTAATCAATTTAGAACACCAGAGAACACTTACTTTACAGAAATTTTCCAAAGATTTGCGAATGTTCTTCTTGGGGGAACCAGTGTTTCAATTGGGAGTGCGATGATAGAATTTTTTCTGGAATATTCTCTAAAGATGTGGATAAGAAAGATGTACAAATAGAAAAAAAATAGATGCATGCAGAAAGATGTAAAAAGGTATTCAACAAGACTTGAAACTATTTTAACTGTGTGCAAACAAATGAACTGCATCCTTTTAATTATCACTTACAAACCATCCATTTTAAATGTAAAAACAAAATTACTGACAAACTAATCTCTCAGATATCTGATGTTGAATTGCTGCTGGTGCATAGCAGTGTTCAAGACTGTTTGACTGTGTGCAAATAGATGAGGTGAATAAAATGATTGGTATAGGACAAATACTTGAAATCATTTGGCTGTGAAGAAAAATAAGCTTGAACTTGTTGAAAAACATTATTTGTAGAATGTTTACAAATCATGTATTCACTTTCAAGTCATGTGTATAACTATTTAACTATGTGCAGGTGGATACTTGACGTTTGGTTGAATTGTTGATGTTGTATAGCAGCGATGCTTAGAGCTATTAGTTTGTGAGCTGGCAGGTGAGCTCAGGCTCATTTGGAATATTACCTACTAAGTATTCGTTTGTAAATCTTTTGTTTAATATGTGTATAAACAAAGTTTGGCATTGTGTGGCCTGCAACGGTTTTTATGCCATAAAATCAACAAACCAAACTAAACTTGGGAACATTTTGAGTCTTCCAAAAAACCTCACCCTTTCACTGAAATCTGACCAAATTAACCTTTTCACCAATATCTGGTCAAATAGAATCAAGAATTATCGGAAAAAAAACCATGCCCTGAAACCTGGATAGAAGACAAAATCAACCTAACCTTTCTTGGCATTAAAATGACCCACATAGGGTGATATGCCGTTAAACAAAACTCAAACTCAAACTCAAGAAGATGCACAGATGTAGACAAGATTTAAAGATGTATATAAAAAAAATATGTAAATAGGTGTTTAAAACGAGATGAAGATATAATCAGATTGTCAAATCGGAAACATGACAAATCTTTTTAGTCAAGTCAGGAGCCACTGACAAACAACACAAATTAATTTAACTCACCGTATCAGTGAAACAAGCATGCTAGCAATTACACGAGGATTAATGTCTTCGAATATTATTAAAGATATAAGGTATTTAATAACGTTTAATAAGCTTAGGTTAGTATCAGGCTGAACATCATTTTCCTTTGTACCGCAAATCCAATATTTTTAACAGAATATTATTTTAATACCAACCATAATCCAGATAATTTTATATTATAAACATTAGATGAAATACTAACAATACAATTTGTAATATAATGACTGGAACATAAAGCTTTGAAATGCCTTTCAAGAGTATCGCTGTATGACCTGACAAATAGCGCTCCTTGCATTCCAATAAATAAAATTATCCGATTCTTCGTTAAAAACTAAATATATCACATATTAAACACAGGGTTGCCTGCAAACTTTCAGCTTTGCCATATGTAAAAATTAAACTGCTTAAATCATCAAGCAAAAAAGATCCATCGGCACTCCCGAAGACCTCGGTTTCGCCTTTACAATACAACAGGTGTTGGATCTAATACACATCACTTGTATCAAATCGGGTTGACGGAGATTTGGAGGGCAGAAATATTTTTGAGAAATAGTCATTAACTAAGTTTAGCTTAGTTTTGCGCTTGCTCAAAATATGTAGCATCCGATGAGAACAGTTTACAGAACTTATTAGATACATTCTTTCTTCGTCAGAAATTAATGATTCAATGGAAATAACTTACAAATCTATCTATATGTCTGTCTATCTCTCTGTCTCTGTCTGTCTTTATCTATCTATCTATCTATCTATCTATCTATCTATCTAAATTTGTTCAAATTCATCCATCTTTGCCTGTCTGTACGTCAGTCAGTCTATCTATCCCTCCCCCCTCTCTCTCTCTCTCACGCCATCTATGTATTTATCTCAATCTATCTATCAATCTAACTATCTTTCTATATTTCTATCTCAGTATGTTTAAATTTATCTGTCTCAGAATGATCATTTCCCTCTATCCTTCTTCCCCTCCTTCTCTCACTAGTTTTCAATTGAGGCAGGTGGAGTATTTTATAATTAAGATGGATTAAAATTAGTTTATCTCTTCTCAGAAGAAAATAGGAACAAAGGAAGAATCTTACATAAAAATTAATTGAAGGTTCGAAAGATTTAATTTTGTTTCCTTGGCTCGTTCGTTGGTAGATCAAAGAGTTCAAAACTTTCGATAATGGAACAAACAAATATTCTTAACGAACAACTGATCACAAACTCTTCCGATAAATCACAGAAAATAAACCAATTTTCTGATATTAAGTTACAACGAAAGGTGAACTTCGTCTTGGTTTAAGAAAATTCGTTTGATTTAAACTTTCTTTTCAATCATTTAAAAATTTTGAGTTGACATTATTGATCGATTGTGAGCGAGTCTATTGACTAGAAAAGAAAAACAAAAAACATTGTTTCTGCGACATTATATTTAAAACGTTCTGCCGTGTATAAATTGTTTGTGTGTTTGTTTGCCCAGAAAAATTATTTTTTCCTGAAAATTTAATTTCCTAGGAATTTTTTAAATCTCATTTTTAGATTTATATTCCAGTAGCACACTTTTAAAACAATGAATACTTAATAAACATTACAGACAGTCTTGTTTGATCTAACGATAAATCTTTTTGTGGCAATCCTTCTACATTCAAATAATCATTGTGAATCAACAAAAACTTGCTTGGTCAACGCTCCTTTAGATTTCTGTCGAGAGAGAAGACCCCCTCCATAAAAGGGTGGGGATGCTGCGTATGAGACTATATCATCTGATGTTGAGGCTTCAGTTCTGGACAGCTGTATGGAATACAGCTTCTGTGTCATTATTCCCAGATACACACTAACCAACGTCAGTTATGCCTGTTAAAGTCCCATCTGTGGGTCAAAAAAGCCTGCTTAAAAATTATTTGTATTTGATTAGAACGATCCAAATAAAATTCAAGTGCATAAAAAATGTAAATATGAACATGCAAAAAACGCTATTTCCAAAGTTCTACCCATTAAATAACCCAATGCAGTGTGACATACCATGAAAACAATCAATTGACAAATCAATCTCTTGTTCTGCTGATATTTCATTTCTATCAGTGAATAGAAAATTCATTCCGCCTCTTATTTATTGCAATGGATTCAGTAAATTTTACATCGTTAGAGAATAGCTTGCCAGGTAACCTTGAAGTTGCGTTACTTCTGATTAGTAAATACGGTCCACATAAAATGACTGATACTTGCAACTCTGTGGCAAATCTAAGCTATGCTTCTTTTTAGTTCTTCGTCGTAGTGAATAAAAATGGCTAAAGAGTAAGGCAAGCAAACCATTACTTTGATTCTCACTGAGTGCTCACTGGGTCTCTGATCTCGTACAATAACAATGTATTCCCTTCCATAACACCTGCGACAATGTCAAAGAAGTCTGTGTCTCCATCTGGTGAGCGAACTTTTACTTTCGTGTTTTACAGATTATGACTGCGACGGTTTCTTTGAAAGGATCATAGGGTAGAATCATTTGCTCCATCTTCCCTCTGAGTATGGAGTCAAATGCCTTGAAGAAATCTACAAATAAGAGTGTCACCTCGAAGTTTTTGGCGCGAAATATTTCCAAAAATCGACGGATAGTCAGAATTTGTGATGTTGATTCTTCTTAAGAATTTTCTCAATTTCTGGTTCGATGCTGTTGAGTAGCAGAGCACTGAAAATCTTAACCGCTATGGAAGTAAGGGTTATACCTCGATAGTTCTTGGCAATTCCGAGCTCACCTTTCTTAGGAAAAGAGAAGATGAAGCCTTTTGTTGATCTGTCTATCGCATTCTAGTTATATATAGCGTTGCAATATCGGAGCAGTATGTCGTCGAATTTCCCTGTCTTCCATATTTCTGGGGGTATTTCATCAAGACCGACAGCTTTCCTGTTTTTAATTTTTGTTAGTACTACGCCAAGTTCTGGTGTAAACTATCTTCGTTTGATGTCTTGTTAATTTTTAATAATCTTCGTGATAGGTTTATCTTTAATTTTAGGAGATTTCTTGAGCGGATTCTTGAAATGTTCTTCTCACAAGTGTATTTAATCTTCTTGGCAGGCATCTCTGGAGGTCGGCAATCCCGACTGTGAATTGAATATGTGTGAAAACCGATTTTGTACAACAATATATATATATATATATATATATATATATATATATATATATATATATATATATATATATGAATTAAGATAAATATCTGGTTTCAAAATAATAATGTGACTGATCCTTTAAATTTCAGAAAAACTGAAATGATTTTGAAATCTGATACATTGACAATTTCCCTTCAAATAATGAAAATTTATGACATTTTGATTTTATTCTATTCAAGCTGTTAAAATTTGAGATAAATTGAACGAGAAATAGTCAATTATGAAATTACGAAATGATATAAAAAATTTTGAAACACTCATGCACATGTTAAATGAAGACAAAATTTGAAACACTATATATATATAGATATATATATATATAATAAGTGAAATAATGATTGTGATTAGGATGAAATCATCGTTAATGATGTTTCAAAATGTCGAGACAGGTGGTTAAACAAATTCAAAAAATAGAAATAGAAATAAATGCGGCGAGAAAGAAGAAAATGAATCAGAATTTTTTAGTCAAATTTTTACTATTTTCCAAATTAGTTTTTCATTTAAAGCTTTTTATCTTGCTTTTACAGTGCAGTCAAGATGTGTAGATTAACACAGTCGGGGGTAAATTAAATTGAAATAAGAATGTCTGATTCTAGACGTTATAAACCTAATTCTTAATTTGTATCAAACTCATTGTTTTCTATCTTCACGACATCTTATAACAAAGTTTTTGTTTTTTTTATGTTAAATATCAGTCCTCATGAATGTGCTGACCAATAAGAATCATTAAAGGAAAAATATTCACTTATCTGCTCTTGTTTAAGAGTTTACCACCTGCGTGTGAAGAAAGCCCTCTGCCTTAGAACGTATCGGCATTTGGAACGAAAACAGCGGACAATAAAGTCTCTTTATGCTCAGAAGCAGCACAAATATCAAATACAATGAATTGAGTTCTGGCCATAGAACCTCTTGGGCAACAGTTGTATTTTGATTGCATTCAAACGCGTCTAATCTTCATTAATTCTACCTATACAGTAGTTTTTCTAAAAGAACTGTCGAACTGTTGCACGATAATGTGCACATATATATATATATATATATATATATATATATATATATGTATATATATATATATGGGGGGGTCTCTGAGTATGTTCGTGGATAGGTGGCCAAGGAGGAGATCTTATCTCCGGCAGAAGCGGTACCAAAGTGTTCAGAATACCTTTCTTTGTCCACTTTGGCGCGCAGACCACACAAAGACTGTGCCCGCGAAAATCTGTGAAACCAGAAGAGAAGGACTAAGAGAGTTGGTCAGTTAGAGGTGAGGCCCCAAAGTAATCAGTCCGGAGCAGAGAGACAGTTAGTCCGGAGCAGAGAAGCAGTTAATCCGGCGCAGAGAATCAGTCAGTCCGGAGAAGTGGGTCAGTTCAGTTAGGAGTGAGACTCTGAAGCATGGAGTTGTAAAGTTAGGACGATGACCAGATGAATCAGGATTTTGTTTGCTGTATAGGATTTTCGCAGAGTTCTCGATATAGCCATGAACATAAATACATACAGGAATGTTTAAGAGTGTCAACTTGACTTCCTTCATTTTCAATTCTAAATCTGTTTTTGTGTTTTTTCCCTCCACCCTCTGTTTATTTATTTATTTTTTTGTTTTTTGTACAACCTGTGAAACACACAAACGGCTGGGTTTGAGAAGAAACAACGGAGTCTACCCCACTCGACGAACGGCCAGGCCATAAAACCTGCTGTTTGGGTATTGTTTCATAGAACCATCAAATGTAAAAATATGCAAAGACGACTTAAATGGTATCGTAACTAAACAGCACATGTTTTAGAGCAACTCATTTGTAAATTGTGCACTATTATCTGACGCTCAGTTTTATTTGTACAGTCATAAATAAGAAATGAGGCATACCTCTCATTTTAAGGTGTATCTTCTGCTCACAGAATCGTCCCAGCAAAGATATGCCTTGTTATATAATACCCGAGGGATTTCGGTTCATGCCTTTGAGTTTAGTTAGGCTGAGAACCTTTCGGCTCAGCACATGGGTTAGTTAGGTGCAACACTGAGGCAGGAGTTAAGTGGGCACGCGCGGCGGATGGAGGTGTCACTCAGATGTCATAATAGTCCGAGACGAAACGGGTGAAAGGGTGCGGGTGACGTCACGCACCGGAAGCGCGCGGAGGTTTGTGTAAGATTTGAAGAATGTGAGAGAGTTGAGATTAGACACTGGACGAAGACGGTCGACTTTTGGAGCTCGCAGGCGCGAGGCGAACGTGCGCCCAATGGGGGCCGCTTGAGTTGGGGGCCAAATGAATAAGACTGCATAGAAGATTGTGTCTCTCCTCCTTACGTTGAAACCTTTAACTCAAAGTTAATAAAAAGTTTTCGTACCTGAACAAGAAGTCGTCACGTGTTTTCGAATTTCAAGATTCCTATGTTCTATCGTTATGAACATTACATGTCCATTTCGCACATAGCGTTAATTGTGAATATGGTGCACGCCTGAGCCTATGCAGAAATAAAAAAACAAAGTCAAATCAACATGTTACGATTGGCCCCCCCTCACATATCAATAGAGATAATAGCTGTAAATATACGATGAAAGTGAGAAACAAATTCTATATTCTTCAGGAGATATTTCAAAAATACACTCTAAATGACATATGAAAACTTCATTACTGCCAATATGGAAGTGGTAGAAAAATGCATACCACACAAAACAAGAGCCAAATGTAGAGTTCCATGGGAGTTACTTATTGTTAGGAAATACATTCTTACTAAATAAAAGAATCCCCACAAATACAAATGCCCAGAAAGTTAAGAAAGTCCAGAGAGAACTAACACATATAAAAAAAGAACAACAAAAATATATTCAATGTCAAATCAATAAAATCAGAAAATCGGTAGAAGGTAAACAATCACGAATAGCATGGCAAATAGTAAATGAAATTAGCAGAATGAAAAGCAACCTGTTAACAAAAGTAAACCTACCAGCCAAGCAGAAAGAATGTAGAAGTGGAGAGAGCATTTCAAGAATCTGCTTGAAAACTCCTTAAAGTCGCTGATAAACCATCACAAAAATTATTAATTGCAAACTAGACATCAAATTAGGACAGTTTATGGAGAAAGAACTTAATGTAAGTCTGAAAAAAAAAGCAGAAAATACCTCTAGAATTAGGGAATAGAAGATTTTATGATATACTTCTACAATAGAAATGGACAAAAGACTGTATCCTACCTTTCCCATGGAAGGTAACCTCGGAATTACAAAGCACCACAGAAGCATCACCCTTTCTTCTATAGCTTATAAGGTTTATAATATTCTGTATATGAACCGTATTAAACCTGAAATCGAGAAAATTCTGTGGAAAAATCAGAACTATTTTTGGAGAAATCGATTGACCACTTCACAAATTCTGAATATACTTCGAATCATCGAAAGAGTACGAAAAAACATCTTGAGACATCATTGCTCTTCGTATATTTGTCCTAGGTATTTAATTCCACACACAGAGGGAAGATAGAGGAAATACTACAAGTGTACGGTCCCCTCAAAGAAATTGTTACAGGTATAATTAGGCTTTATAAAAACCCGAAAAGCTGATGGAGACACATACTTCTTCAATATTATCGCAGGAGTTTTGCAAGGAGATACATTAGCACCATATTTGCTTTAATCGATCTTGAGAGTGTACTTCTAACGTCGTTTGATCTAATTAGAGAAAATGGATTTATGCTTTCAAAAACGTTAGAAGCAGGTGATATCTTATAAAAACTATAACATACAATGACTATGCGGGTGATTTTGCGCTTTTTTCAAATACCCAGAATCCCAACTGTATTGCCAAGTGCAGACAGCAAAAGACATTGGTTTCCATATGAATGTATATAAAACAATAAATGTATTTTAAACGAAGAGCCAGCTCAACTCGAACTAGAGCAATTAAATTAGTAGATCAGTTCATATATTTCGGTAGCAATATCTCGTCAACTGAAAGTGATAAAAATACGGGTAACTAAGGCGTTAAATGGTATCGATAGTTAATTCATCATGTGAAAGTCTGATCTACCAGATAAAATAAAATGGGATTTTTTAAAGCTGCGGTTGTAGCTGTATGAATAGACCCCACATGTACTCTAAAAAACGCATAAAGAAAAAGCAAGATGTGAAGTACACAAGAATTTTACTCATGGCTTTGAACAAATCCTGGAAGCAACACCTCCCAAAAAAGCAGCAGTACAGTCATTTATTCTCCATCTGAAAAACCATCCAAGTAAGACAAACTAGATATGCGGAACACTGCTGAAGAAGCAAGGATGAACTCATAAGCAACAGTCTTTTGTGCGAACATTGGATGTAGTTATGAATACCTGCTGGGAGCGATGGATGATAGGGACAGTTTGAGAGATAAAGAGTCTTGCAATGGAAGAGTTTCTATATTTCTAACGGATATGAAGAAAAAACAACTTGGAATTTTGGATAGTAGTACAAGCACCATGAAGTCAAATTTATTGATAAGACCAGCGAGATAAGACCAGTGTAAACGAAACTATAATTGGTCTAAGCCTCATAAATGTGAGTGATCAGTGTGTTTGTATGTGTGTGTATATGTTTGTCTATCTGTTAGGATGGATCTGTGGTTTTAAAAAAAAAATAAGTATCCGCCAATTACGAAGATCTCTGTATTTAAATTCGTCCAGTATAACACATTAAACTGTTGTTGTCATACGTATGAGTATAGCTGATGGAAAACAGCTGGACTGAGACTGGCAGGGGGTATGGACTGATCAGCAAACACTAGGCAGGCGATTCAATGATGGATAGTGACTTCCTGAAGTGTGTGGATTTCTGAAGATGATTATTGATTGATTGACAGATTTTAATGACATGTCAAACTGCCTACAGCTGTTTTATGATTTGAGGTTAAAGAATCGCATTTATAGTACGTTGATATTTGCATTTTTATGTAGTTGTTTCTTAAGAGGATTATTTGGCACTTGATCTTATAGAACAAGAATAATTTTTAAAACATAGTAACACAGTGCTGCAATTAGTTGACAAAATATTTGGGAAGAATCCTTTTAGAACCGAATATGAATCAAGGGAATCGATCAATCAATCAATCAATCAATCAGAAAAGTTAAGTGTCGTCCAACTTGTGGCGCCTTTTATAGCAAATCCTCCATCTTTCACAGAATTATAGTTATACACTGCTTGTCTATTACTGCAAACATAATCAAATTTTCTGGGTCGTAAACAAATAGATAAAAAAATAACTACACCATGTTCAGTGACATGAGTTGACACAATTCTTTTAATCACTGTCTAAGGGTAGATTTGACCAAAGTAGCAATTTGACTTCATTGGATGGAATATCTTACAAGCCTTATGTCATACTAGGCAAACCTTATTAAATAACAGTTTTATGAGTATCATTATACGTTCAAATCACATTGAAATAACTTGTTCTCACCAGATCACCAAAGTGATGTAGAGAGGGAAGCTTTTCAGTAATCTGATGGATAACCATATAATAACTGCAGGTGCTGTAAGTAAACCTGAGGTCTATGTATCATACTAATTAAAGATTAGAAAATTACAATTTTATCAGTATCTTCGCACACCCTTGTAGTACGAGAGTCTGAACAATATAAAACCTTTGAATCTCTGATTAATTCACACTTGATGCTATTGTTTTCAACAAGCGAGTTGTTAGTATGTGCATGACTTTAACCGTCATTTTCTCTTGCTTCTTCGTTTTGTAGTGCAATGTTCTCGAACTTTCCCAATTTCTCGATTTATTTCACTTTCATTTTTCATCTGATGGACAAATCTACGATCTGGAATTTATTTCTTTGTTTTCACGCATCAGCTTGATTGGATGAGGTGATCAGTCTCGATATCAAGGTACCTTAATCATTTTTTCTTTTTTGGAATGGTCTTTTGTTTCTTCTATTTTCTGTTCATTTAAGTTATATATATATATATATATATATATATATATATATATATATATATATATATATATATATATATATATTACATTTACATATATATATATGTGCGTGTGTATGTGTGAGTGTAATTTCAAAAATGTGGTAAAAATATTATCATTCCTTTTAAAATTCCATTTTAGGATTTTTGCATTGAATGCTGTTCATATTTTTGCGATATATTCCCTTTAACATATACACACACTTGTGTGTAGACGTAGAAAATGCAATTCAATCACAAATTGCAATATTTCATCTTAAATGCTTCCATTACAACATTTTATGAAATATTATTACTTTTTGTCATTGCATTAAATTTAGGACATTTTATTTATTTTTTTCTGCATACATTTCTTTGAATTTCAATTGCTGTTATTTTGAATACAATGATTTTTACCAATTTTGACGTTTGAAATTCTCTCTCTATTTAATTTTTTTGCCTTTTACCTGTGCAAACTGAAATCAGTTGGCCTTTAAATTGATTGTGGCAGGCGGCTGTGGATCACGTGATGTCGGCCATGATGATTGGCAGGCGAGAGTCAGGGTTTCACGCTTAACTGAATTTTGAAAAGCTTTGTGTAATGAGCAGAAGGTTATCGAAGCGTTTCATTTGGGAATATTCTGCAGTGTATCAAAGTCCAAGTAGTTTCTCCTAACAACAATAACAATATCAGTAATTATATTAATCAAACACTCACCACGATTGCTACATATTCATATTTTTAAAAAAGTTATTATTAATGAAAATGATGGTAATAATCATCATGAATTTTAGATATAACATTAATAACTCTATGGTAAAACTTTAAAAATACTCCCTTAAATTAAGTAATAGATACAATCCGAGAGCATAGAAATACCTAAGTGTTTATACTTATATAATTAATTTACAACAGCTTATCTGTCTGTCTTCTTATGGAAAATCACATCAGTTTTACGTTAGGCAAATTAATCTATAATTCATAATTACGATATACGGTGGGAGGTGTTCACAATAGAAAATGTTTTTCTCATGAAAACATGTTTAGAAGTTCGGAGGACGTATATATATATATATATATATATATATATATATATATATATATATATATATATATAATTACTATATATTATAGCTATATAATAACTGACCTGTAATATTTCTGTATTTTTAAAACCAGATGGTTTTGAAAATTCAGAAAAATTAAAGGTCAGTTATTATAAAGATATAATATATAGTCATTATCAAGGCGATGTTATAATTTAATATCACCCTAAACATTATTTTGAAATGAAAACAAAAAAAGAAAAGAAAAATCAGAACAAAGAAAAAAAACGAAAAACGAGAAAATTCTGGGTATTCTATGAGTGTTAATAGTTTTTGAAGTAATTAACCACACTTATGTTATATGATTTTATATTGAAATAAAATTCCGAATCATTTTTTTTTAATCATTAAAATAAGAATAATACATTTTTAAAAACGAAATCTTTTTAAAATGTTGAAAACTAAACGCAGCATTTTTGAAATTTTTAAACAAATTTCTTAATTCTTATGAATTTTCTAATTTTTTTTCGAAAAATACTGCAAATGGGATATTTATATTGAAAAAGATGAAATGAAATACATGAATAACATAAAATTGAATAAAGAATTAAAATTTTCAAATACGAATTAGGTGATGTTCATTTTGAAAGAAAAGGCTACCAACGATAGGTATACTTACCGGAGCTCCCTGGCAAGTGATGCCGGTGATCGGGAGAACTCGGAGTCTTTCACGATTTAACAATCCATCCGGCAAGGTTGCTCCTTGTCCCTGCTTTTCTATACCCTCGCTTAGGAGTCCTTGCTCTCAGAACACACTGAGGATATCACAGTATTTGTGTCCCACCGTTCGGACATAGAGGCTGTGAAAAAATCAGTCGCAAGGTACTAACAGATAGCAGGAGCCAAGATAAATTTCGATTTGGAAAGCTGCAGGGCTGGACGAAATTCCCCCGGAAGTATGGAAGACCAGACAATTCGACGACATACTGCTCCGACACTGCAACGCAGTATACAATCAAAATCCGATAGATAGATGGACGAAGGGATGCATACTCCCCTTCCCTAAAAAGGGGGACCTCGGATTAGCCAAAAACTACCGAGGCATAACACTTACATCCATAGCTGCCAAAATCTACAATGCCCTACTGCGAAACCGAATAGAACCCAAAATCGACAACATACTTAGAAAAAACCAAAATGGCTTCCGAAGAAATAGATCCACGACCTCACAAATCTTAACCATCCGCAGAATCCTTGAAGGTGTACGGGCAAAGAACCTACAAGCGACATTAATATTTGTCGACTTTACCAAGGCTTTCGACTCCATTCACAGAGGAAAGATGGAACAAATCCTACTAGCATACGGCATACCTAAAGAAACCGTAGCGGCAATAACGATTCTCTATAGAAACACTAAAGTAAAAGTACGATCACCAGATGGAGACACAGAATACTTCGACATTGTAGCAGGAGTACTACAAGGGGACACGCTGGCTCCGTATCTCTTTATCATTTGTCTAGAATACGTACTTAGAACATCGATCGACAAAATCAAAGAGAATGGCTTCGAACTGACGTAGAAAAGAAGCAGAAGATACCCCGCAACAACAATTACCGACGCCGACTACGCCGATGACATAGCGATACTGGCAAATACACCTGACCAAGCCGAAACACTTCTGCATAGTTTGGAACGAGCAGCAGCAAGCATAGGCCTCCATGTTAATGCACACAAAACGGAATATATGTGCTATAACCAAACGGGGGACATCTCCACTCTAAAAGGAACCCCTCTTAAACTAGTAGACAAATTCACGTACCTAGGAAACAGCGTTGAATCAACCGAAAAGGACATCGAAACGAGGCTAACGAAAGCATGGACAGCTATCAATAGGCTATCGACTATATGGAAATCAGACCTAACCGATAAAATGAAACGCAGTTTCTTCCAGGCAGCGGTCACATCGATACTGCTATATGGATGCACTACATGGACGCTAACAAAACGGCTGGAGAAGAAACTAGACGGCAATTACACAAGAATGCTGCGTGCAATCCTGAACAAGTCCTGGCAGCAACACCCCACAAGACACCAACTGTACGGCCACCTGCCCCCTATCACGAAAACTATTCAAGTTAGGCGAACCAGACATGCAGGACATTGCTGGAGAAGCAGAGATGAACTCATAAGAGATGTACTCTTATGGATCCCCACACATGGCCGCGCAAAAGCAGGACGACCAGCACGAACGTACATTCAGCAGCTATGTGAGGATACAGGTTGTTGTCCTGAAGACCTACCTAGGGCGATGAACGATAGGGAGGAGTGGCGAGAGAGGGTCAGGGCTATCCGTGCTGCCAGCACGATATGATGATGATGATGATGAGAGTGAAGGTCTGTGATTGGTTGCCAGAAGAGGTTACGTTCACCTACCTGGACGCTTCAACTGAAGCGATGGTCATGTCATCCTTGAGGTGAGGTTCGGACTTGGGCTCCAACTGGACTGTAATTGGTCGGAAGTACAAGCAAACGTAGAAGCTCAGGTGTGTACCTGGCTTCGAAGGCAGTTGTACATTAAGGGCATGGCGGTGGTATGCACACTGTACATCTTCCCCTTGGTCCTTTACTAGTTGTCTGTTCTTCCTCTCACTGATGAGCCTTGGGTGACGCTGCAACGATCTATATCCGTGCTTCTGTGGGGCAGCCGAAGACCGATGGTCCGCAGACAGGTCTGCTGTCAACGTCCCTACAATGGGGACCAAGGAATTCCCGATTTGGAGAACCATTGTCTCGCATTGGCTTTCCTGGGTCGATCCTTGACGGATAATGCAGTATTGGGACATAAAGTTGAGGTTGCCTTCCCCAACCTGAAGTTCAACCTAAGGATGAAGGTTATCATAGGCCAAAGAGAGTCCCCCAAGACTTCCTGGGTCCAGTGACCTTTCTTGGTATCGAAAAGAACTGCATCGGGAGTTAGTGATGGTCTCTATTCGAATCCGCTTCAGGATAAGTTCGGTTGATCGCTGGAAAAGATTCGCTCCCAATGGGATTGGGCGCCACGTTCGGACTTCTTTAACAACTCCGAGTTCATGATCACCTGACAACTCGCCCGGAAAGCGTTGCCCATTTCTGATTGGAATCTCGAGGAGATCCCGGCCGACTTGCCTGATTGGACCCGCTATGGCAGTGGTTTGGATGAAATGGCTGAGTACGCCCTCTTCTACTGTGAAAAGGTTAGCTCATTTTGGGGTCATGTCGAAGAGTGGGTAGCCTGCACCAACCACAAACAGTTAGTGCTGCTCGACGTTGGTTTCTCTTTAACGATGTTGCTCCTCCTAGAAAAGGGAAAAACGTTGAGTGTTCCTGGCAATCCTAGTAGCCCGATTGGTGATTTGGACGACGTGAATGAAGGGATTGTTCGTGAGTGCAGTCTTTTCTGATCGTGATCTGATCTTTTTCTTTAGGCATCAGCTTAAAACCTAAATCAGATGTGATATCAAAAGCTTGTACCACATAACATTCTACAAAAGGTGGGCGTATGCAGCCAGCGAGGTCGCACGAAAGAGAGCAGCATTGGAGGCACCCCACCCCCTCTTCTTGTTTATGGCAGAGATAGTCTGGGTTCTTCTGGACTACACACCCAGTAAATGAATATTACTTCCTTTGTGTCATTCATACTGCCATCTAGTCATTGATATCCAAGATCCCCCACTCCTATTCTTTTTTATTCTAATTACTTATGTTTCAGGTTCCATGGTGGGGATCTTGGTCACTCATTTCTAATCCATATCACCTTTTTTAATCTGTTCCCTCCCCCGTGTATTTTGGCCTACTCCTTTCGTAGACATCACTCGGCATGTTTCCTGCCTTGGAACACCGGAAAATAGTCAGGTTTCGGTCTTTAGATGAAGGAATTGGTGGGCAAACCAATGGGGTTTTATCTTTGGTTTTAAGGGTTTTTCTCCCATTCCCCTCCTTTCAATTCATATTCATTGTATATAAATCATAAATAATTTCAAATAAAGGTTTTTAGTTGGTCTTCGCAGAGAGAGACTGTGATAATTTGGTGAATCTGGTGTGTCAGAGGAGTATGGGCAAACTATTGCATTGCATGAATGGATCGGCGACTGTGATTAACTCAGAGCCCCTTAGGACAGTAGAGTCGATGATGGCCTCAACCCTCCCGCCTTAGTATTTCATGGAGCCTTCTGCTCCAAATCACACACACACACACACACATATATATAGTTGATTTTTAAAAAATATGAACAATAATGAAACGCTAAAAATTTTTAAATTTTTCGTTTCCTTTTTTCAAATGAAGTCATTGTTAGCATGAGACAATATCAGAGAATAATAAGATTCTGAAGACAGTTTAAACAGAAAAGCGTAAACATTGGCCTGTTTTCTTACATAAATAAATACATCCAGTGAATGTCATGTTTTTTTATAATATTTACATACGATTGTATTTATTTTTATTGCTCTGTAATATATATATATATATATATATATATATATATATATATATATATATGCGTCTGTGTATGTATTTGAGAATGTTGCTGATGTAGAATTAAGTTAAGTTTCTTATAATCTTTGCAGTTTTAAAAAAATACATTTATAATTAACAAAATAAAATTCCTTATAGCAATAACAGTGTAGCTTAATTTTCTTGTTTAATTGTACACAATGGACAGCTGAAATTTTTTCATGAAAGAAATCTTACAGTTTATGATAGTTTTCCCCTGTTATACAATTAGAGTTTTACTGTCTGGGTTTCCTCTTTCTTAAAAATGTTTCTCATAGTTTCCTCGAAAGGTTTTGTAATGAGTTATATCAGAAAAGTTAAAGGGATGTTAAAATATCTAGCATGCAAAAAGGAATAAAAAGACGTGGGAGTAATTTTTTCAACATCAATCTGGTGTGTAACTTGGTTTTTGCTCATAAGTGTCTCTAAATTCATATCCATATTTTTTGTTTGTTAGATAAATGTGAATTGTTATTAAGTTTATTTACTCTGAATTGCTTAAATGAGTCAAAAGTACCAAAATGTGGGATACCATGTAATAATCATTCTCACTAACAAGATTTTACAGAACTATCTTGCTAACTATTTACATGAAGTGAGATGCCCAAGATTTATTAGAGATAGATAGAAATGAAGATACATACCATAGATATACGACATAGATAGAAAGGAAGATATACTTGAACAGATAGATAGATAGATAGATAGATAGATAGATAGATAGATAGATAGATAGATTCAACCAGTATGAACATAAATAGATTAATTATATTAAAAAATGTAACATGGATGGGCAAACATTAAAACTTGAAGTCGATATTAGTAGTTTAAAAATAACTAAATCAGCTCGTGCAAATAAATAATTAATTTTTTTTTCTTTTTGTTCTTTACTGTTTTTGCTACTGTTCGAACGGTATGATCATCCCCAACGGGTTAATCAAAAAGTGAACAACTGTTTCTTTTCCAATTTCAAAATAAATTATCATCGAATATTTGTGATTCATTTTTTCAGATTAAAATAATCCTTACACATGATTTTTGTATCACCCTCCACTTTTTTGTTTCCTTTTATAATAATCCTTTGTTTTCTCTTTTGTTGTTTGATTTTTCTTCTTTTTTTTTCTTTTTTAAATGTTTACCAATTGTTCATATTTTCCACTGATTTCGTTTCTCCGGTTATTTTCTTTTGTTTCTTTCTATCTTTTGTATTTAAGTTCTATTTTTTTGCCACCATTTCGATCTGATTTCTCATCTCATTTTTTTACTCCGTGAATTCTCTCTCTTTTTTCTCTTTATTCTTGACAGCTTTTTTTGTTATTTTCATTATTTTCAGTTTGATTTTTTTTTCTTAACTTTATTATTTTCATCACTTCATTGTATGTTTCTACATCTTCTTGTCAACTTTTTTTCTTAATTTTCACATTTCATACTTTGATTCTTCTTTATTCGTTTCCTTCCGTCTTTCTTGCCTCCAACCCTAGTTTATTTTCCTTTTATCCTTCCTTCTACCCACTCTCTTTTATTCTTCTATCAAATGTTCTTCATTCCTCTTTTCATTTCCTCCTTCCTCTCTTTTTTACTTTCCCATCCCTTCTTTCCTCCTTTTTGTTTTTTCTTCCGTTTTTGTCTCCTTCCTTGTTTCCTCACTTCCTTCCTTTTTCGTATTTTTCCATACTTTATTCTCTTCGCTTTTCTTTTTATCATTATTCCATCCTTCTCCTTATTCATCGTGTTTCCCTTTCTTCTTTTTTTTCTTCTCTTCTCCTTTCTTTCCTTTCTCTCCTTTTTCTTAACGTTTTCCGTCTTCTTTTTTCCTCTTTTTTCTTTCTTCCGTTTTTCTTTTCTTCTTTCCTTAATACCTTTTCCTTCTTACCTCTCCCCCATTTCTCTCCTTTTCTTTTTTACCCCCTTTCTTTCTTCTTCTTACTTCTTTTTATATCCACTCATTTTTTTCTTCTTCTGTTTCTGTCATCATTCCTCTCACTCTATCCCTCCCATTTTCCTTCCTTCCTTTCCTTCATTTTCTTTTTCTTGCTATTCTTCTTCTTGATTCATTTCTTTCTTTCATTAATTCTTTATTTTTGTCTTTTTTTTTCGTCTGTTCGTAATCTCTAATTACAATTTTAAAATGTTTTCTTGCGTGATAGCATTTCAAAACTGGCTCTAAAAATAAAAGCCAATGGGACGATGAGGAATGTCGGCTTAAAAAATTCCTGTTTTTATCTCATTTTAAATTGGATAAAATCAAAAAAGTAAATTTTAAAAGTCAACGAAGAAGGCAAAAACTACTTAAAATGGCCGATTGTGGATTCTCCGTCTAATTTCTTAATGATTCTATTTATTTTCACAAACGAAAAGTATTTTGGTCACGACAGTCACAAATCGTTTTTAGTATTTTGCAGACGGAAATCACGCAATGCCACGCATTCTCTCATCTCTGGTCCTCAAAGTTAATTAAATGTTGTATGGGGATATATATTGTTTACATCTTTTCAAAGAGTCTTTTACATGTCTATATTTGAGACTTCAGTCGCATTTATTATTTCTTTCATCATTTTTTTAAATTGATATCATTTAGTGAGATTTTATATAATACTTACTTTGTCTTATTTCAAATGTTTAATTCACCAAAGAATTTGGGTACGTTTTTATTTTAAAACGAAATCAACTAATTTCTCAACTAGAAATCAAGCCATCTTATATATATATATATATATATATATATGAGCTTGGCAAAGTCGGCTGTGTCGTATATTTTTGACCAACCAAAAAACTTATCTGCACTGGAAATTCGATGGAATATCGATGGAAGATTATGGCATTTTCAAAGGTCCTTCAGTTCGTCGATCTGGGTTGGTTGCTAGAGGGATATAGACATAACATAGAAGAGATACAAGAATAAAATGGCAAAAAGATATCTAATATTTTGCAGAATTGTCAACGACTAGTGAACAACAGTTGCTGCCTACAGGATGATAGGCATATACAAACAAACGTCTTAATGTCAAAAAAGATAACATAACAAAATAATTAATAATCAAGACAAAACAAAAACAAAAAAAGAGCATACAAAATATTTGATCCGTACACCTTCAGGACATTATCCTTACAGTGTAGAATCCTCCAGACATTTCAATCGAATGGAATCGTCTGAATTATTTGGCAGAAAATTATAATAAAAAAACTCGAAATACTAGTCATGTTTAGTAGCATTTGATTATTGGCAGCTGAATCCCATATTTCAAATGTCAATTGATTTGATGAATCATTATGTTATAGAGTTTTACTTATCTCTCATCTTTCTTATCTAATTGCTTTATTTTTTGTATTTTTAAAAACATATTTCAATCTTTATGCAGTTTTGTCTTCATATAAAGTTTGCCAGCATCATAGCTGATTTGTTAAGCATCATAAATTGTTATAATGAAAATATTACATTACTATGATAATATATATTTACTTGTTAGTGTTAAAGACCTTACCATATTTACCAACCCCTCCGCTAGGGCAGGATATGACATAAGGTCAATTTTTAAGCGAAGTTTTAACAGGTTTGAATTCAGAGTTTTCCTTCTCCTAGACTAGTTGCCTCACCAAAGCTGAAGAACCTAGTCTGCCCTACTATTTACCCATAGTTGGAGGAAGAATAATTGGATTTATACCTTTTCCAATGGTATTAGTGTAATGTGAAATGCAATCAGTCACGTCCAGGATTTGAACTCGTGTCGCCGTGTCCATTTCCTACGACGATAACCATTACACTACGGGCACCGTATCAATTGATTTGATGATTTGGTGTTTAAGACCTTACGGATATTCTTCTCCAAAACATTGAATAATATCGAAGCAGTACTCCTCATAAATCAGGGTAGAATTTTTGAAGGTCCTTTCTGAACACTGTCAACGACGGGTATTTTTTCTAGTATATATATATATATATATATATATATATATGTATATATATATACTCCCCTACCCCCGTAGGATTGAGTTCTCCGGCGAATGAAGTAATCGTGTTGCCATTAGCGTTTATTGCAAGTCTCTTCATATATGAATTGAGGTCTCGGCAGCCGTTAAACAGATGTATGTAAACAATAGTAATTGTGATTCATAACCGTTTAAAATTTACCTCGCTGCTACTGGCTCCTCGTAGCTGAAGGGTTAGAAGCTTGGGTTGGCGTTTGAGTCAACCGGGTTTCGATCCCAGCTACGGGAAGCTAATATGTCGAGTCACACTGATGAGTTCTAATAGAACGAAACCGACCCGTCTGTGGATAACTATATATAAATATATATATATATACATTGAGAGAGAGAGAATGAGAGGGAGAGAGACAAACTAAAATTGAATATCTATATTTAGAAATATAGACATAATGCATAATTATATATATATATATATATATATATATAATAAAATTTAGATAGAAAGATAGGAGGTTTTTGTGGTGACTGGGTAATTATGTTTTTTTTCTTCCGAACGCTCGTCTTGGAATTAAATCGGTAAAAAGTGATAATATAGAATGAACCAAAAAAGAAACCAATGATAAGGGACTTCTGTTCATGATTTCCCATGATTCCGTTTCATGATAAACTAGGTTTAATAAATAGAACTTAATGAAATGGTATATTGATTCTAAATTAAAAGTTGAAATCAAACACACACACACACACACACACACACACACACACACACACGCGCGTATACATATATATATATATATATATATATATAGATATATATATAAATGAAAGTGTTGGAATGAAACATATAAGAATAAAACCAATTGGAAAGAAAAGAACGAAAAGTATGTTGAATGTAAAAATAGACAGAATTATTCGAGACAATGGAAATGAAACTCTTTTCTTCCTTAATGTCTTTGGTTTTGTTTTTTGTTCCTTTATTTCTTGCTCCTTTTTTTGTTTGTTTTGTTTTTTTCTGTTTTGTACAGTTTTTGTTTTTTAAATGAAATTTCGTTTATTTTTTTTTTTATTTTTTCAGTGCTGGTTTATAAACTATTAAAGCAAACAAAATGCTAAAGAAAACACAACTGAAGCGATGGCAACAGAAATTTGGTGAAAGTATAACAATGGAAGAAAAACAGAGAAGAGTATAAAAAAACTGTTCCACGCAGAATCTATGTAACATCAACACAAAAAAGAAAGAGTATGTACGTTTTAAAAAAGGGTTTTCATGGCATTATCTAGAAGACAAAACCTAGTAAAATAGGCGAAAGACGCGACCAGGAACATTGTGTCAGCCAACGCAATATTCCGTCTAATGCCAGCCGGTCTATATAAAAGAGATAGAGAGTTAGATAAAAGGAATGTTATATACAAAGAAAGTGATATATATATATATATATATATATAGTGAGAGAGGGAGAGGAGGAGAGAATAATAGAAAGAGAGAAAGTGAAATACAAAAAAGGGACTAAGAATTCTAGCTACTAACAAGAAACATTCATAATGAATTATATACTTTCTTACAAAAGCAGGTGCCTCCAGAATTAGCTAAACGATCAATACTAATACTTAAGAATACTTTTGTCTGAATTATCATTTTTATACACTACATTGCTCCAAGTCTCGCTAAAAACAAGCATAAATCAAATTCATTGACTCTGAAGTAAGTTAACATAAAATCAGTCAAATGACATAAAAGTGAAAGTTCGAATGGGTATATGGGTTTAAAACATAGGTTTCTGAATTAGAAGCTTATTCTGAGTGCAAACAGTGAGCATTATACACTGACTAAAGATGTTCAAATCAATTTAGATATTACGCTTATTTATATTTCTTAATGGGATTTTAATTTTAAGTCCTCCATCGTTAGATATTTTGGCAGTTCCGAGACAAAACTGAATATCCTTTTAATTCTTTTAAAAATATTAGAGTCAATAAATAAGTGTACTCATTCTAAGTTAATCAAGCTGCTAGAATTTTATAATTTCTTGAAGAACATTATGCAATTTATTCAAATATTAATTGGTAATATTTATACCAAACAAATAAATCAAACTATGAGAATATTTAAGGTTTAATTTGTTTTGTTAAATAGCATATCAACCTTCGTCAAAGACATCATTGCTGAAACTATAAAGTAGGAAGCAAAAAATGTTTCCTATTTTTATAAAGATAAATCAGAAGAAAACCATATCAATTATTCATATGTCGAATGTTAAATTTAGCACAGTGGTACACCCTCTGAGAATAACTACGATATGTTTTTGATTTGTTTGTCGGTTGATTTATGTTCATGCTTGTATACATGGTTTTGCTAAATGTGTGCGGGTTGATTTAATTCATTTTTATGCGAGTTTGTTTCCTTTTGTCTTTTTTACTCTGTATGTGGAATTCATAGGTATATAAATCCATTGACCAATTCTTCTAGCCATTGTCCATGTGAGAATTCAGGCTTTTATAACTTAGATTCTGACGCCTTATAATCTGACGTTTCCATCTGCTACATGGGTAGAACCGGAAGTTTTAATGGTTAACAGGAATGGCTTCTCAGCGGCTATTGAATCCAGCGAAGATGCTGAATCAAAGACATTGTCACGTTGTTATTATTGCTGTTCAGTAGGATCTGCAGTTAGATAAATGTTTAAGGAAGTGTATATATACTTTATATATATATATATATATATATATATATATATATATATGTGTGTGTGTGTGTGTGTGTGTGTGTGTGTGTGTGTGTGTGTGTGTGTGTGTGTGTGTGTGGTTATCGAAGTGTGTGCATGGCTTTATTTCGTCATAAAGGATTTGTTATTCTTATCATAAGATTTGGCTCATGTATTTTTAAACATCTTTTTTATATATTTTTCTCTCTCTCTCTCTCTCTCTCTCTCTCTCTCTCTCTCTCTCTCTCTCTCTCTCTCTCTCTCTCTCTGAGTTATTTGTACCTTTCTCCTTTTTCAATTCAGAGAGTTCTCTTCAATCATTATCATCATTTTTATCTTCTTTACTTTAGTTTTTAGTTATTATTATAATTCTTCTTATTGTTAGTCTTATTCCTTTGCTGTTTGCATTTCTTTATTTATTTTTACTTTTGCACTTGATGTTTTCTTTTGAGGATACTTTCTTTATTCACTAACTGATGGCCTGGCGCCAAATTCTCGCTAGTGTTCTTTGTATTTTTGTGAAGAAGTTGTGGTTCCATTGTGACAAATCTTCATCTTTCTTACTGTTTTCCGACTATTTATTCATTAAGTAAGTCATCTCGTTACAGAAGTTAACCATCTATCTCCCATATATCTTTAGTAGATTCAGTATCATGGTAGTGATATCTTAAAATGTGAGTATCTGATTTATGTCACTTCATGGTCAATAATACGACTGAATTTTTACTCTGTTCTTTAGACACCATATTTTTTATTTCTTTTTTTTCCTGGATTTTCTTTCATTCTGGTTTTTTTATTTTCAATTTTTTTTCGAATAGCGTCATGGATAACAGCGGGAAAACTCGATGAGATTACTCACGTGTCAGCCGTGTCTTCGCTCTAGATTTGGAAAAGGTTTGCCTTTTCCATTAGCTGTGGGTAGAATATAGACTTAGTTCTTTAGCCTTAGTTGGTAACCCGTCAAAAAAAAAAAAAAACAAACTCTAATTCAGAACAAGGAGATAAGGTCCCTAGGGTTTTAGTTATATACCTCCTCAAAGTGTGTATGAAAACTTGATTGATTTCTTTACTAAATAAATGTTATTTTTTGAGCGAGAAAAGAGACTCATTTTTTAATTTAAATTTATCGCGTGAATTTCTGTTTCTTTCCAACATTTAGCCTTCAAGGTATATTCAAATCCATTATCTCTTAACTATTTCAACACGAAAAATATTATCTCCCTCTTGTTTACTTCTAGTATAGGGATGCTTCTACTGATATAACCTACCTTATTGCTGATTATTATCACTAGTATTACAGAAATAGCGTCAGAATTATACAGGGTAGAACGATAAAATTGTAGTCCTATAGAAAACAACACTACAGTTTTATTTTAAAACTTTTATTGAAAGAATTAACTCAGGTAACTTGATTATACAGTCCAGCTGACATCTATTCAATGTAGCCGCCTTCAGCCTCAATCACCGCCTCGATACAAGCGCCGGCGGGAGCGCGGTGAATACTCGGTGGATGACGGCGATCAGGCTGGCTTTGGTGTTATGGGAGGTCATGTTGGTGATGTTCTCGACGCATGACCAAACGAAGTAGTCCAGGATAGAATAATGAGACAGTCCAGTGGTTTCAGGTAGGGGGAGGAGAGGGGCCAGTGAGAAAAGGGTACAAAGTCGTAGCACTCCTTCTGAAGCGAAGCCTGGGTCTCTTTGGACTTGTGGGCCGGCGCTAAGTCCTGCTGCCACACCCAAGGTCTGCCACCGGCAGCCTGATTGCACCTGGGGATCACCACACCCTTCAGCACATCCAGGTACACTTTGGTATTGACTTTCAAGCCGACTTCAAAGATATGAGGTTGCATGATGTAGCCCTCGCTTGAAACCACACCAAAGACCATAACCGTAGCCGGAAACTTTGTTTTCATTACCCTGTTATTCGTGGCAATCCAGATTTGCATTTTGAGGGTGCTGGCAATAGTCCTGTTGTCATAATTTGGATCGTTAGAGAGCATGAGTTGTACAGTGGCGCATCTCCGATCTTGCTTGTTGAACATTGTGTCACTTTCAGACATGATAGAAAGCTCCTATTGCTCTTTGGATTTGTACATAACTGGCTAACTAGTAGATGGTTTGCAACCAAAAAAGAAAACCGGTTTTCATTTAACGGAAAGGAATTATGTCGTCTTTTCTAGGGCGATAATTTTGTCGTTCCACCCTGTACTTTCTGTCTACAGAGTGACATACCTACAAAGTCTCCCCCCCAATATACTATCTTGTTTAAAACAATGCAAACTGGTAGACACTCTGCATTTTTAATACTTTATTGGACAAATTAACCCATTAATTGATATCATCTTTTCTTATCAAGAAAAAAGACTAACTTTTATTGTCTTTCAACCAAGTTTTTCCTCAAGATTAACAAATGAAATTAATTAAATTTGTAGAACTATTTTCTATAATATTTACATATTTTACTCCGTCAGGAACATTTAATGCATGATCAATCCAAAGTAGTCCTCAAAAATTGTATTACAAATATGATTCTCAGAACTAGTATCACAAATATGACTCTTAAAACCAGAGCCACAAATATGACCCTCAAGATTAATATCACAAATATCACCCTCAAAACTAGTTTCAGAAATATGACACTCGAAACTATTATCACAAATATATCACTCGAAACTAGTATCACAAATATTACCTTTAGAAGAATTATCACAAATATAATCCTTATAATCCTCTTATTTGGTAGCCCTTAGCGTAACGACTATCGTCGTAGGATATGGAAATGCTAATTTGAGTTGAAAACCTGGAGGAGGCGAGTTGCTTTTATTTTCACGCTAATTCCTTTGGGTTAGGCATACACCATTTTCTTCTGTATCTATGGATAAGATTTCATACTAAACTGAATTCTTTACCACTGGTAATGTAACCAATCTAGGAGAAGGAAAATTCTCAATTTAAATAAGCAATGCTCAGCTTAGAAATTGACCATAAATTCATATCATGATCACATGACAAGAATTGGGTAAAACTGAATCACTATCTCCTTTTGGGGTGATGTGGAGGTGATATCCTGGAGTCAGCATACTTGTTTTCTCCGTTCAACTACTATCAGGAAAATCCTGATCACATGGACCATCTCATTTTGGCATGATTTGGTAGTGCTATCCCGGGGTCGGAATCCAAGGGACCAGGCATTCTTGTTCTCTGCGATCAACTAAAGTCAGGATAATTTTTATCACAAGGACAATCTCCTTTTGGTGTGATTTGGAGGTATATCCCGGGGTCAGAATCCAAGGTAGCAGGCATACTAGTTTTCTTCGTTCAACTAAAGTCAGGAAAATCCTCATCACATAGACCATATCTTTTTCGTGTGATTTGGAAGTGCTCTCCTGGGGTCAGAATCCAAGGGACCAGGTATACTTTTTTTATACGTTCAATTAAAGTCAGGAAAATCTTAAGGTACAAAGATAGATACAACTCGAGGTTTCCTATCAAAATGCCATAGTCCAACATGTCTTCAAACTCATTATTCAACTCCTGTGAAGATATTGTTCACAAGATGTATCTTCTTTTTGTTCCCTTCTTTGGACAACAGGCAGGAGTAAAATCTAGTCTTCTCTACAATATAACTTAAACCCAGATTCATTTTCTTGCAAGACGAACTATTATTTCTTTCTTCTAATTTCCATCAAACCATATCCATTAAAAATAAAGTAGATCATTGACCATTTTAGATTTTCCATCAAACGGCCTGTTCTTAAGTCTTTAAAAACCTTTTACTTTCTGTATTCATCCAATCCCTAATCTACAATTTGGATGTGATTCAAGGTCATTTTATTATTCAATATTTTTCTTAGTTATCTAAACCATATATCTTCATACATAGAATGACGATTTTACTGCATTGCATATATTTTTTGTACTTGGCTATACAGCCGAGATGGAATATTTTTTGGTGAATTTTTTCTTTATTTTTTGTTCTTCATTCATTTAACTATTTTTACATTCTTTTACTTTCTTTCCTCGTCCACAAACTGGATGTAACACAATGTCATTTATGAGTGGAGTGCAGCTGGTTTTGAATTCGGAAATTTCATTCTCCAATACTTGTTGCCTTACCAAAACTGAATACCTTAATTCTGCTATTTATACATAGCTGAGAAGATAACAAATGGATTCAAGCCTTTATCAAGACAACACAAACTGAAATGAAAAAAGTCTCCCCCGGGATTTGAACTCGGTTTACAGATTTCATTCACTACGACGATCATCGCGCACTAAACGCCCCACCTTAAACTTTTACTTCATTTTTATTTCCTGGCAAAATTCAATATTTTACAAGTTTCAATAAGCAACGTTTATTATTTCGGGACGAATTTATTGATATTATTATACAAAATATTGCTAGACTTTTCTGAAATTTTCAGTTCATAATCTTTCGAATTTATTTTTTAACAGTTTTTAATAAAATTCGTGATATAACTATTGAGAAAGATTATAAGAAATATATTATAACAGAAAATAATAAGATGAAACTGCTGTCACTAATACTAACATTACAAAGAATTAGATAAAGAAGAAAAAGACAAAAATCAAAATGGTGTAAAAGAAAAGAAAATAGACTTGAAGTAGGAATGCAAAGATAGAAAAGAATATAAAGTATGAAACGTTTGAAATTGTGAGAGAATGTAAGGAAGAAATGGTAGACAAATCGAAGTAAAAAGTTTAAGAACCAGTCAAATATGATTAAAATTAGGAATATGGATTTTTTTGTAACTAAAATGAAGTATGAGACAAAATAACTTAAGGGATAATAAAAAAAATAGTATAAAAAGGTGAAAAAAATTGGACAGGAAATAAAATCCATACATAACTTCTCTGCAGACTGAATTTATTTACAAACTTTACCACTTTTAAGTTAAAAAAAACTTAAATCTAATTTATAATCTTTTTACACAATTTAACCCTTCTTTTCCAGATATGATCTTGCAGGATTATGCCCAGGCTATGCAATGAGAAAGAAAACGAAAAAATAGTGAAAGTTTACGAGGAGATAATAAATACAATAAAAAAATGAATGAAAAGGAAAAAAATATAAAATTAAAAAAAAAGTAGTACTGAAAATTGCACGATATTTATTTTCCATAAGTTTCATCATGGCATGCTTTCAAAACGACGATGTCTTTCAACTCCTCTCATCTCACAATTTCCCCGGGGTCTTGTTGTTATTGCTATTGTTGTGACATTGATTGCTCCTTCTAAGACTAAATTCTGATGCTCAGCATCTTCCATACGGCAGACACGGAATTCTCTGACCATTTTCGAGATAAGTGCGCTATGTTCTCAAATCTTTGCACTTCACGCACAGAGCAGCATCTGCTTTGTAAATTTGGAACTACACTGTTAGAAGCTGCTTTTTATATTGTTTTTATGCCCCGAGTTGCTGAAGAATGGCATTAATAGGGTATTTCTACAGTTATTTGAGGAGTAAATTGTGAATGGACTCTAGGAAAGGAAGAGTAATAACGTAGCGTTAAAAGGTTATGAAGAAGTGGGATATTCCTAAATTTAATCTTTCGTTATAAATGAACAGTGTTTGTCAGTGACAATTTTGCAACACAGAGACAACGTATTTGCCTAATTTTTAGCACAAAGACTCACAGGATCTCTTATTGTAATGTAAGTCTCGTTGACATCAAAAGGCTTTTCAGGCAAAATTTCTCAGCGTTGGTAATATCTATTTTTATAACGGTATCTGTTCTTTTCTTTTTTTCTTGCTAAATCACAATGATTTAAGAAAATATAGTTCTTTTTATGCAAGTTTTTGGTGTTTTTTCTTCATACATCACTTAAACTTGCTTTCCATACGACAAACACTCGACTAGTTGTTTTGGAGTTTGACCCCTCAAAAAAAATCCGGATCTCCAAATAAAATAGTTTTTAATGTTATTTAGACCATGATAAAACACAGTACAGGTAATCTAAAACGTAAAGAAGTCTTGGTACTAGAGCCAAAACATTTCTCGTTCCACACTGCATCCGAAAAAATAAACTCTAAAAATGTTCGGCTTCTGGTTATAATCACTGAGTTTTTAACCTGAAATACATGGTCCGTCCAAAAATGACATCACATGTCTTGGTTTGTGCAGCATAATATTTTTCACTCACTGCTACTTTCTCATTTATGACTTATTTATGTAATCGTTTTCATTTTTTGCACTGTTTTAGAAGAAATCTATTAATATTGCAATTGTGTGTCATATTTTAAATTATTTCCCCGGCCAATGTTTATATGCCTGCTAGTATCGTTATGAATACATTATTTTATGGACGAGTTTAAATCTAAATAGAATCCGATTCTATGCCAGAACAAAAAGCTCCGAAATACATAAGCTGTGTTTTATTTGATTTTTTAAACTTCCGTTTCACTTTTTATCAAATGGTGCGTTCAATAACTTTGTAAATAACCAAATAAAATTTATTACATATTTCACTACTGACACCATATTATATATCACTATACAAAATCAAAATTGCTTTGCTGTACGCTTAAATATATATATATACTTACATATTAAATTATATATATATATATATATATAAATTTTCAGAGAAGACAAAAAGAAAGCGAATGACAGGCGGACAGACACAAACTGATAAAGAGACAGACACATAGACAGAGACAGAAGTAGAGGGAAAGACTGATATCCACTTCTTTTCAAAAGAAAACCATCTCTTTAAATCTAGGAAGAGTGCTCGTGTGTACACATGTGGTTTCTTAGACCAACCTCACCTTTGCACATCCGTATGCATTCAAAACAAGTAAAAGATACGTCTTCAGTTTTAACATTAACCATGTGTCCTCTTATATGATTTTTGTGTCTTTCAACAGCCCCACGTCCTTTTGACAGAGAATTCACATAAATTACCTGTAGGTTGCTGACGAGAGGCTTGTATATGTATCAGTCGATGGTTGTTTGCCCACGTGAGGCCACATGATACGTCAAGTCTGTCTTGCAAAGAAGAACAGAGAATTCTGAAGATGATACAAAAAGGCTCCGGTTGAAACTTGAGACTGAGGTCGAGTCCTATTTCCAAAGTCACTCGTAAATATATATATATATATATATATATATATATATATATATGTTTGTGTGTGTGTGTGTGTGTGTGTGTGTGTGTGTGTGTGTGTGTGTGTGTGAAAGACCGATCGAGAGAGAGAGAGAGAGAAAGAGAGAGAGAGAGATGAGAAAACGGCAAGGCATTTCAAAGAATACTTAAAACAATAAAACCTAGAAAATACCATTTTCATTAGAAATACTTGATAATATATATCTATATATATAAAAAAAAAACTTAAATGAAATAACAACTCATAAAAATGTAGATATGAACGTACAATTAACTCATCGCTGACTTCTAGGCTTAAAATAACCCTGTACGAGTTGATATGCAGTTAAAACTAATGAAATAATCAATTAATCAGTCAAAACGCCAAAAGTTTGTAACATAAGTCAGAATTCAGTTTCCACGATTCACAAGGTTTCACTGTGATGTGACGTTAACTCTGTTATAGTTGAATAGTGACCCAAAGAGAGTGTTTAAAATCGATGTTGTTATTCTTGTTGACTGGTTACTTTATCTTGACTACAGAGCCACTCGGACTTGCTTTTTTGTCCACGTTTAGAATAAGCTGACGATATCCCCATACAGAACGGACTCCCTTAAAACGTATAACACAAAATACTACGTCATGAAGACTAGTATGAAAATAAACTTTGCTATGGTGTAAGGACATTAATATCATTGTACATTGCAAAAAATGATGAAAACAAGTCATTTCATTTGGTGAAAAAACTTTGCTCAAGGTCAGATTGATGAAAGGTCAAATGTGGAATCAAGTGCCAACAACTTTCGAAGTATCCTAATATTCATTAATCAATGATTAAGTCATGTATAGTTTGCTCGATATTTACTTATCTTGAAACAATCAGCAGACGTTACAGATGAAGTTTCCTATGTTTACCAGGGAATTATGCGCCTTGATATGATTACCTCTGTTGTGGCTTTGAATGTATTCTTGTCAGCGCTTATATTGACATTAGTATTTTTTCATTAAAATAGTATGTTTGCTTATCGGTTAATTTCTCCTTTGTGATACATCAGAGAAAATAACTGAAGAAGAAACAAATGAAAGATAGACGTACAAGTAACAATCTTATCTATAATTACGATTTGCAAAGAGAGTATGCTGAAAAAATATACACGTATAGGTTCACAGTATTCTAAATACAGGGTGTTTCACTGTTGATGAAACAAAGAAGTGACTTATCATATCATCCCTGTTGATTTTCCAGTCAGTCCCTTTCAGATTACTGCTGGAAAATCGCTACCATTTTGATATATTTAAGCAAATATTACGAAAATAATGCCTGCTATAATGGATATGATTTTAGTGGGAAGGCATATTATGAAACTAGGTTTTCCAAGATTATTCAAGCAAGATACCGAAGGAAGTTCACTTTCAACACATTTCCAAACTGGAATCAGATTTTCAAGTTGGTCAAGGATTTTGAAGCTCATGGCATTTGGAAAAATCGAAAGACAATGGGTTCTTTACTGCCTGGGTTTCCAATCACTCACGAAGAATATGCGAATCTTATCAACAACTTTACATGCTGCCTTTAACAGTACCTTCAATAGAACGACAGACATCTGGGGCATGTAAAATAGCGTTATTCTTTACATTTTTCATGTTTGAGAATAAAGAGTCCATTTAATGTAATTCCCATTACTCAATCGTTTTTCGTCCTTGATTTTTGCCCGATCATTTTGTTTTAAGAACTGAAATGCCGTTTACGTTCAATACGGATATTTTTAGTTATTTATTACCCGACAGAAAAAGTAAAATTTCTTCAACGTATATAATGCAACATTTTCATAGTTTGGGTTGAAAAGTTTCAGAACTTTATTATCTATCATTATTATTTGTTATAAATAATACTCAATAGCTGTTTTGATTGAATAATATATGAATATTATAAAATACAAAAATTAGCAACTGAGAATTATCTACGGCTAGTTATTCAGTATTACTAATGTCTAACTACAACATAAGAAAGAATCTCGCTTCATCACGTATCTTATTGGGCATTCCATACTACAAGTGTAAGTCAAAACTTCTGCAGTATTTACCAAAATACTGCAGAAGTTTTGACGTGAAGTCCTATTCTGCAGCTACGTCCGCCTTACGAGCGAGGGTTTGAGATTACGCTGACTGCATCTCTGCAAAGATGTAAAACCCCAGTAACTTGTCTTGGGTATGACATAAAATTGCGCCTGATAGTGAGGCTCTAGTCTCTGTTCTTTGAAGATTGTAGAGTACCTCTTCATTGTCATTACTTAGACATTCAATGACCAGAAGTAGCAGTTGCAGTTAAGGTCACTTAATGGGTAAAATCGAACTACTTTATCATTTAGTCTGCTTGAAACTAACTGTGTGCAAACAATTGATTGATATTAAACCATGTTAGATAGCTATATTTGAAACTATTTAACTGTGTACAAGCGAATGAATATGTTGAATAGAGTGTTGGATATCATTGCTTGAAACCATCTAATTTCCTTCGAATGTCATTGAACGTCATCAGATGGTTAGGCTCCAGGCTTGTAGTTTGGGGGGTGTTGAGTATATCCTTTATTACCATCACTCTGAGGTTCACTCTTAACTGCAGTAGTATCTATTAGTGTGTTAATTAGAATTGCCTAATCTCATGCTAGGGAATGTTATTATTGGTTATTGGACACCATATAAGCTGTGTGCAAGTTTTCGTATTAGATTGGCAATTGTTGAAACCATTTAACTGTATTTGCAAACAAATTTGAACTGCCTCTTTTCAAAAGGATATTACTTATAAACAATTCACATTCTAATTATATATATATATATATATGTATACACACACACACACACACACACACACACACACACACACACACACACACACACACACACACACACACACACACACATATATATATATATATATGTATATATATATATTCAAACAGAGTTTGGTAATAAAAAACATAGAGGCTCGATATGACATAAAACACAACCAAACCAAATGAACAGCTCCGAATTCTATAACCGAGCTAGTGAAGGTACCGAACCACACTGAACTGTCAGATTCTCAGCTCACCTGATATCCTTCGACTTCTACTCCCCTGATTTGCCGACGTTATGAAGGTGACGAACCGCACTGATCTGTGAGATGCTGAGATCACCGAATACTCTCCGTGTTCTACTCACTGGATTGGCTGAGGTCATGAAGGTGACAAAGCACACTTAACTGTGTGATGCTTAACTTAATTAATGTTCTCCGTGTGTTACTCACCGGATTTACGCCTACGGTTTGAATCGATGGTTTTAGGTCTCACTGGTATTACTTGGTTGTTGAGGCTTTTATCAACCGAATAAAATTTCTTGAAGCACCTGGTTACTCTATCGGAATCAACTGGACTTTCACCTTTTGTGCAACAAATGCTTGTGCAGCTTTACATCCCGGCTCAATTCGTAAAGCCCAAATTCTCGAATTAGCTTAAAATGCACGTTTCTGTGCGGCGTGCAAATCACGCACGGAGTTAGGCAATATACAACATGTGAGTGTACCAGTTACCATGATACTCTCATCAAAATGGCTAAGTTTTTAAGTTGTTTGCAAGAAAATGGAAAAGATGTTGCTTTTGAGATTGTTAGTTTAACTCCTGATCATTGGGATTGTTGTCTACAATAGCGAGAATAGCAAATGGTTTAAATGTGTGCTAAGTAAATTTCGTGTCTTTTTATTTGATTTTACTTCCAATGTGGTTATTAAAAAAAACTTAAACGAATTAGACTTTGTGTTTCTTCATCACTAAATCTAAATCTCATTATTCAATACATAATGGCAAATTTCCAAAATATTATTTACGCTGTTTCAATTTACGCAAGTTAAACTTATATTGAAAACCTGAAATAGTGTGACTAAATGGAAAAACGACCCATCAGTTTCCCCCCTCAGAGAATATACCGAATGTATTTTCTGCTAAGGAGTCAAACCCCCATCGAAAATATTTTGAGTTTGACATAAGAAAGCGTCCGGTGCTGTGTTTCGAATTCTAGATATCTGATGAATGCCGAGTAAACTTTCCTGTCATTTACTCCCTGGTCATTTGTATAATCCAGAAATGCAGGAAATTATTATTTGTTTGCACATTCTGCTCAAACAAATAATTATCATTAAATCGAATTATATCTTTTGATATGAATACTTGAAACCATTTTGTTGCGTGCAAATTATTTATATTAGATATAAATAATTGATACCATATAAAAGTGTGGAAACAAATTATTGTAGACAAATACAAGTGTAATGTAAAAGAAATGCAATGGACATTGAAAATAGAACCAAGTTTGCTATGAAACATTTAAAGATTAATTAAATTTCGACATTAATTAACTCGGAATATTATGAATATAACAACCAGGAAGAAAATAAACCGGAACGTGTACTTGATAGAAATAATAAGATGTTCGGTTTTGAACCCTTTTTTTTTTTAAATTGTTCTTGGATTTCGCATTATAGCATCTTATTTTCAGCAACTAAAATGTCATTAAAGACAAACAAAATGCCTTAAAAGATGCAAAAACACAATTTGTTTTTTTTTTTTTTGTTTTTTTTTAAGAATTGGCTTATGTATAAAACATAAATTGTTTTTGTAAACGAAAATAATTTTTATAGGTAAATTCATCAACTTGCTGTTTGTCATTGGTTCTGTTGTGAAAAATTCTTTTCTTAGTTCCCATTCAAATAGACATTTTTAACAGTCTTTGTTTTGAATTAATTTACTGTTTGTATTTCTTTATTTGCCGTCTAGCAAAAAACAACCCAGACAGGTTACCTTACAACTTACTGAAAATTAAAAAAAAAAGAAAGAGCAAATCATCAGTAATTAAAGTTTTTTTTTCAGGTTTTCAAAAGAAACGACTTTATTGTTTTTATTTTGAAGGTCAAATTAATTGGGGAACTTAAAACTCTATAACTTGTCACTTAAAATACTGAAAATAATACACAAAAAAAGATGCTACGAAGCAAAACGAATCATGTTTAATAGGTTTGGTACATTAAAAACTGTTCATCTTTCAAAGTAACATTTCCGATTCTTTTGTCTTGACATTGGCTTAGATTTCTGGAAAAACATTTTAAAGATTGATTTATTTCTTTGAACATATAAGATAAAATCAGAAATCTAAGCCTTGTCAGTATTTCTCTATGGCAGCAGCACATAGACCCGAAATGATTTGAAATAAAACTAGATACAAACTACAGAAGGAAACTAAATTTTGTTTTGAAAAATTCCAGGAAGCAAAAGCCAAAAAAAGAGCAGCACAGCAAAAAATATCTGTACAAGTAAAACAAGTGAAGTTAGGACGAACTCATAAATGACATTCTTCCATGTTCTCCGACACGTAGACACACCGGTGTTTGCTGACTACAAAAAACTTACAATTCACCAGTTCTGTGCCGGCACTAGATGCCGTCTCGAGGACGTACTAAGAGTGACTGCCCATGGTAACAGATTGCGTGGGAATTAGAGGGACAGAGATATTTAAGGGATTCCCTGCTGTCGGTACACCTTAATGATGATGATGATGATGATGATGATGATATCGTTTTGGATTTTTCTATGATAAAACATTACTTCTTCTTCTAAGGGAAATCTGAGTTTGATATAACGCAATAAACGCAGAATGAATTTTGATAAGAAAAGTGTCTTGTACCTGTGATCTAACATATGAGGAGTTGCCTTCCTCGAAAATATTCAAAATACTTAAACTGAATTTGATAATGACATTTGGCATCTAATTAATAAATAGGACTGTTTTTTTGATTTGCTTTGTCTAAAAATGACCCATTTAAAAACGTTATTAAAGTTTTGACAATAGAGAAAACTCAACCACTTAGAAAAAAATAAGCGTTTAATGTATTATCATTATTGTAAAATGTTTTAACAAATGATAACCACGAACAAATATTGTGGACATAAGACAGACGGAAATATTAATGCAAACCTTATTTCACATAAAGACAACACGCAACTAAAATATAATTGATTGACTGATTGATAGATTGTTTTTAATGGCATATCATCCAGTTTATAGTTATTTTATTCATTGAAGTTCGGGAATTGTATTCATTGCACATTCATAATTATTTAGTTAGTTGTTTCTTTTAAAAAAAATTGCACACGTTCAAATCAAATGCGAATAATTTTGAAACTGATCCATTTGTCTCAGAGATAGAACCCAGCATGTCAAAAAGGGTCTGGTAATAATTGCTATGAAAGGGTATACCATATATTCAGATTTCCCGACAATCATATGTAGAACCCGACAATCATATGTAGTTTACTGTCATACACAAGACACCCCATTTTAGAGGGGTAGTATCGATCTGCAGGGAATGCAATCAAAGTATTCTACACTCTGCTAACAGGGTGTGCAACTACAGAATACATTTTCTGCAAACGCATTGATATTAAACGCATTGATGTTAAACGCATTGATGTTAAAACTTTCAAATGACAAGTTTCTTGTCTTTTACTATGGTTTGCTGAGCCTTACCCATAGAATTCAGTTCATAGGCAATACATACAGTCTTCAAATAATCACCAATCTCAGAAAAGAATAGGGTCAACATGTTTAATTTTGGAACAGGTTCTTTCAGCGTGATTCAATCATAAATCTACGAACTTTTCAAACTGATATAGTAATAATGAAAGAAATATGAAAATCACGATGCAAAAATATCATTCTAGTTTTTCTACAGTTAAACCTATAAAGCAAACATTTCGAATTATATCTCTCAACAATATTTTCCCTATAGAGATGGACATTCATTTTTCATTCAAAAACTGAATTTATTTCCGCACCATTAGTGCAACTTAGAATATGTTGACTACATCATCTGCAGAAGAAGCAGAAGAAAAGGTTGTTCTTTGTAGAATACTAATGTATATCTGATGGTTAAGTTCCTTGTGATTGAGAGGACATGGTTAAGTTTAACGTTCTGAATGTAGCCTTGAAAATTCGTTTCTTTGCCTTCATATGCTCGCATCATCCTCGACTTTGGCTTTGACTCCTTAGTCTGCCTTTGTCTTCACACTTTTTTCCCGTTTGCGATTATCCACTTCCCACAATCAAAAATTTGCCGAATACACCAAACCATTTATATACATCACACAACTCTCAGTTCGATTTTCTTGGTTATTATTCCTTGACAATGTTCATATTTATAACAAGACAATCCAGAAATAAATTTCGTTTCTCTTGTGAGAATTTTTTTGGAGATATTGATGCTACTATTAAAAAAAAGGATTGTTCTTAGCATTTCAAAGCAATCTTCATTTATATATATATATATATATATATATATATATATATATATGTATGTATGTATATATATTTACTAGTATATATATATATATATATATATATATATACTTATATATTACTTATACATATATATATATGTATATATATATACTTTATATATATATATATATACTTTATATATATATATATATATATATATATATATACTTTATATATATATATATATATATATATATACTTTTCACTTTATTTTATTTTTTTATTTTTTATTTTCATTTTTATTTATTTATTTTTTGTATTTTTCTGTGTGTTATGCAAATTCTAGGATAGGTGGGGTTTTTGGTAAATAAAGTAAAGCAATTTCTCCTTAGAATTTAGTCAAGGGTAAACTTCCTGATGATCCGTTAAGGTGAAACTTTAGTAGAAGATTTCGACTAGCGATTTAAGTTAATTCTATATATATATATATATATATATATATATATATATATATATATATAATTGGGATAATAAAAAAGACTTTTTACAGCAGCGATCAACAAGATTACTGTATTACAAACTGAGTTGGGGATTGTTTTATTCTCTAACTTAATACATTGTACAATAATTTCCCAATGAATAGCCATTAAGTAATTTTTGCTCATATATATATATATATATATATATATATATATATATATATATATATATATATACGATGGGCATTCAATCAGTTTCCAGACTTTTTGGTACAGGCATTTAAAATTGTCGTAGACTCTTGAGAATTCGGTATGTTATTACTATACATCTTATGAGATGACTGACCAATTTTTATGATTTCAGGTTCAAATGAACAGCTACAGCAGCAATTAGAACACTGTTGTATACTCACAACCATAGCCATAATACAAATATATGCAGAAACATAATCAAACATAATATACGAACTTCAATGAACGAACGAACACACTTCTTTAAAAAAATATATCTCTCACACTTTATTCTCGAAAGGGTGATGTTTGTTGTGTGTGAGAGATGAGCTGGAGACAGGGACAGACTACTATATTGACCCAAGTTCCTCACGTGACCATAGCAGTACTTATTCCTCATCTTGGGGTTGCTCAACTGTGGGTCAGTAAGGGCTCAAAGCCCTCTGTCTACTGCTGTCTCTCATTTCGGCATCTTGACTCCAACTCGAACCGTCTGGGCACCTGGGTATATTATTGTCTAACGTACACCTTCTTCCGGTGTTCTTCCGCTTATTTACATAGGTGAATCTCTTGATTGACAGCTCGGTCGAGGGTCCATATATAGCAATACACCCTACTAAAGCCTGATTGTCACAGCTGGTGAATTTCAAAAATGCAATCTAGACGTGAGGACACTTTAGAAGAACGATATGGAATAAAATTGTGTTTTAAACTTGGAAAAAATGCCACAGAAACGTATGGAATGCTTCAGACTGCTTTTGGAGAATCTTGCATGAATCAAGCATCAGTTTTTGAGTGGCATAAGAGATTCAAGGAAGGCAGGGAGTCTAGGAGGGATGATAAGAGGTATGGGAGGAGTAAGGAAGTCAGAAGACCAGAGTTGTGTGGACATAAAAAGAATTTCATGGATAACGACCGTCGTGCGTCTATAGAGACAATAAGTGCACAGTTTGATGTCAGTGTGGGAACTGTACACATAATTATTCGCGAGGAAATGATGATGCAGAAGATCTGCACGAAGTTTATCCCAAGGGTGCTTAGAGAAGATCAGAAAGAAAGACGTTGTCATGACAACAGGGAGATGGTCAACCTGATCAATTCAGATCCCGCAGTTCTTGGTGCTCTGGTGAACTGCGATGAAAGCTGGATCTACTGCTATGACCCAAAGACCAAGACACAGAGTTCCCAGTGGAAGCATGCTGGCTCTCCCAGACCCAAGAAGGCCAGACAGAGCAAATCCACCCACAAACTTTTGATTATCACTTTTTTTGACAGAACTGGCATGATCTACGTGCAGTGGGTTCCCACTGGACAAATAGTCAATAAGGAATACTATGTTGAGGTTTTAAGGGAGTTCAGCAAGATATTCCGTCGGAAGAGGCCAGCACTCCTCAAATCGGGTCAGTGGTATTTCCACCAGGACAATGCACCAGTCCACAACTCCATCCTTGTCACGGATTACTTGACCAAGATGAGCATCAAGACAGTTCCCCAGCCTCCCTATAGTCCAGACCTTGCTCCTTGTGACAATTGCTTATTCCTTAAGCTCAGAGGCTGTCATTATGAAACAATTGAGGAGATGAAAGAGGCTGTAACGAAGGTCATTGACACGCTCACACAAGAGGACTTCCATAGAGCCTTCCAGAAGTTGTTGGAACAGTAGAACAAGTGCATTGCACCCGTAGGAAATTACTTCGAAGGGGACTAGAGTTTCATGCGTGTACTATCAATAAAAGTGCCTATACGAAAAACGTCTGGAAACTTATCGTGTGCCCCTTGTATTTATATATATATATGAGATCTTAAGTAATGCATAAATATCACTATGAAGTGTACTTATCGCAACGGCTATCGTTGCAGAAATGAAATCGACGAATCGAGTTCTCACTCTGGACGAGATATTTTACGTTTCAGTTCACGCTAATATCCTTGAAAAAGAGGACTCCATCTGTTATGTTTTGACCTTCGACCCGGCCCCAAAAAATGCTATTCCAATGTGATGCACCGGAAGGTGACACATTCCAATGGCAGTTAGGAGAGGAAATCGCGTGGGCGGAAATTGGCTGATGAAATGGGACAAGGTAATTCCCATAATACACTACAGAGTGATCCACCGGAAGAGAGTGACCTCTGAACTGCATGACAGTTATTTCCGCTTGATGACGATTAAACATTCGATTTCAAAGATCCAGTGGGCGATCGTGTGGGCGTTGAATTATTATTTAACTCAGTTAAGTTCGAGTCTAAGAAGCAGTTGCCAGTAGAATTCTAGACAGCTAGAGACCAGATGTGGTAGGGAAAGCCACACCCGACCGAGGGGGCCCTCGGAAACCCCGATGGAGTGGACCCCAGCATCAGGAGAACAAGAAAGACACAACGTGGTGGTCATAACAGTGGGGTCAAGATATTACAGTTTATATTCGATCTCCAGCTCCCTCTCACATGCAACCCTTGAACAACCCCTTCGAACCCTTGCAATAAAGTGAGAGGGAAAATATTGTTAAAGAAGTCCTTCCTGCGTCGTTTATTCCTGCGACTTTCTGCGGGCGTCTGTCATTATTATTGTGTCGTTATGATACGGCACATGACAATATAACACATCTATTTTCTCTTTAGCTAACGATAAACAGTGGGGCAGTTTGAGTTGCCTAGCTTTGGACCACCATTCCAGATAAAGGAAACTTCCAAATTCAAAACAGCTGTACTTTGCAAAACTATATATATATATATATATATATATATCATTGCGCTGAATTCTGGAATTTATTTTCAAGTGTCATCAGGGAAGCATTAAATTTGGTATTTTTCTATTCTGTTTCAGTTAACTACGATTACTGAACTGTTGCTTTTTGATCGTAAAATTTGGGGGGCACGCGTTGGTTCTTTTTAAGGAGGATCATTTCTTTGAAGCTTTATAGTTTTGAACAATGAGTTGATTAACTTACCATTCAGACGAAAATTCATTTCGAATGATCGTCTATTTGTTTTTAAATTATATTTTTAAAGACGAACGAAATTTTGACTTTCTCAGTAAGGTAGTTATAATAGGGAAGCCAAAACCTTCAAGAAAATATAAAAACTATAATAGACATTTAACGATATTAATATTTATTGTATGATGGATGTACAAGGTTAAGAGTGCATAGTAATTTTCTTTAAATGTTAGTTTGCTTTTACAACTTTTATTTCAGTCTCGTAAATTGCGTTTGATGGACCTCACCCACAATATGTCCGGCACTGGATCGAAATTCTCTTTCTTGGAATATTACACAGAACGAGAGACTAATTTGATGGCACGGTAATAAGTAACTTAAAATAGATATTACCCATTATAGCTAATTATTTTAATAGTAATTAATGAGTAAGGAAGATTGATTGGTGACAGAAAAAGAGGCGAAAATAATAGTTGAATTAGGTGTGTATTCTTTTCTTTCTTCTCGTTTTGCAAGTTTGAGAAACGAGGTGCGTTGTGTAAATTGAAAAGGTGTGTATTAAGTGTGAGGGAGTTTTGAAGAACTTCTTAAGACAAGCATTTTTCCACGTGTTCATGTTCTTAATATATATATATATATATATATATATATATATATTAGATGTTTTCAGAAGTTATCGAGACTGAAGCCAGTAATGAACAATGAATGAAAAATTGATTTTCTCAAAAATAGTCTCCGTGGCATTGACCATCGATTTTTCTGTTGGTTGAAGTTCCCCTGAAATTCCTTTTTTTAATATTCTGCTTTGTCGATGGGGCTTAGAATGCGTCTACTGTATCCCCTCACAAAGAAGTAAGACTTCCCCCATATTTGGAT